>JBBPBX010005915.1:0-12754 GCA_038048925.1 Garcialebias charrua
ACAGGAGGAGGAGGAAAGGCTGACAGTTCAAAGCCCAGACTTTTGTAGTTTAAAGTTGGGACTTTAGGCACATATGCGGGGTTTGGGCGTAGGGTGACCTTTGACCCATCCTGAGCAAACTGAGTGCACAGGTCAGGTGATACACTGATAGTGCATGCAGGTCACCCACACGCTTCGCCGAACACAGAGCTAAGAGCAGGGCAGTCTTGTAAGATAGCAAATCAATCTTAATGCTCTGTAGGGGCTCAAATGGTGGTCCGCAGAGGGCGTCCAGCATGAGAGTCAGGTCCCACTGTGGGGCTAAAACTCTGCTTGGAGGCCTCTTTCTCAACACGCCTTTCATGAACCGGATCATGAGAGGGTGGACACCGGGTGATTTACCCCCCCTATCCCTCATGGCACGCTGAAACACGGATAAAAAGACTTTAATAGTGGAAAAGGAGCGGCCCCTCTCCAGCAGGTCTTGTAGAAAATTGAGAAGCTGGGCTATATTACAGGAATATGGAATAATATTTCTTTCTAGACACCAGATCTTAAAAACACGCAATTTACGTGCATAAAGTGTTTGTGTTGACTCTGCACGTGCACCGTGTAATGTATTCACCACATTAATGGGTAGGCCAGAGGCTAACAACCAGTTCCTTTCAGGGGCCAGACCCATAACTGCCAGAGGCCCGGGCGAGGGTGCATACCTGCCCGTGGGCCTGTGACAGGAGGTCTCTATGTGCAAGCAGCTGCCATGTTTGGGCAGCACGGTGGCACAACTGGTAGAGCTGCTGCCTCTCAGCGAGAAGGTTGCCGGTTCAAATCCTGGTCCGGGGCCTTTCAGAGTCAGAGTCAGAGTCAGAGAGTCTTTATTGTCATTTGCACCGCATGTGGTACATGAGATGAAAACGAGATTATGTACACGAGGTCCCAGTTACATCCAACAACAAATGAAAGAGAAAAACAGTAATAACATCGAGAACTAACTAAGAAAAACATCAACTAGTAATACACTAAGCCTAATATAGTGGGAATAAACAGCAGCACGAACATGAGTTTGTATGAGCAGATGGTCACAGATGGTCACAGATGAACACAGCAACAAGAAAACATATCAGCATCACCATGATGTGATATTTTGCAGTGTTTATTTTAATTTTATTTTTATTTATTCATGAGTCTAACAGCCTCAGGGTAGAAGCTGTTCCTCAGTCTAGTGGTTCTACACTTGATGCTCCTCAACCTCCGTCCTGAGGGGAGTGGGGCAAAGAGTGAGTGTGCTGGATGAGTGAGGTCTTTCATGATACAGGTGGCTCTTTTCCTGCATCTAGAGGTGTAAATGTCTGTGATGGTGGGGAGACTGACTCCAACAGACTTCTGTGCAGCCTTCACCACTCTCTGCAGAGCTTTTCTTTCTTCAACTGTGCAGCCTCCATGCCACACGTTGATGCTGGAGCACAGGATGCTCTCCACTGCACACCTGTAGAACGAGGTGAGAACTGGGCTGCTCAGACCGGCTCGTCTCAGCCGTCTGAGGAAGTAGAGTCTCTGATGACCTTTCTTGATCAGGCTGGTGGTGTTGTTGCTCCAGCTGAGGTTATCATTCAGTGTACACCCAGGTATTTGTAGCTGGAGACCACTTCCACTGCAGACCCACCTATTACCAGTGGGGCATGGGTGTGTTTGTTCCTTCTGAAGTCCACAATCATCTCCTTTGTCTTCTTCACATTCATGTTCATTTCTGGGTGGAGTTTGCATGTTCTCCCCGTGCATGCGTGGGTTTCCTCCGGGTACTCCGGTTTCCTCCCACAGACCAAAAAACATGCTTGTTAGGCTGATTGGTGACTCTAAATTGACCCTAGGTGTGAGAGTGGATGGTTGTTTGGTGTGAGTGAGACAGGTCCCTCTTGTAAATGAGTCCCCGTGCCTCAACGAGGCTAGCCTGTATAAATAAAGGTTGAATGAATGAATGAATGTTATTCCTGCTAGTAGTGAGATCACTTCTGCAAACCCGGCCTTTTTTGGCCACTTTGGAACGACCAGGATCAGTGAGAGGGCCCCCTTGCGCACACGCTCCAGTGTCACCTGTATCAGAGCAACAGGTGGGAATGCGTAATAATGCCTTGTTGCTGGCCAATCGTGCGCAAATGTGTCCAGCCCCAGTGTTGAGTTCACGTCTAATATTGAGTGAAACATAACAAGGTGGGCGTTTTCCTTGGATGTAAAGAGATCTACGTCTGCTTTCCCGTACCGTGCCCAGATCTGGTCCACGATGCGGGGGTGACGACGCCACTCCGAGGGGAGGTGCGAGCCTCTTGAGAGAGCGTCTGCCCCGTAGTTCAGTTTCCCTGGCAGGTGTGTCGCTCTGAGTGACAGCACCTGTGATCTGCACCATGATAGAAGTTTCTGGGTCAGCAACAGGAGGGGTGGGGAGCAAGTTCCCCCTTCTCTGTTGACATACACGATCACGTACGTGTTGTCTGATCTTATCAAAACATGTTGACGTGTGATCAGACCCCTCCTGTAGAAGTGTTTCAATGACAGGAACACAGCCATTAGCTCCAGCTGATTGATGCTGTTACGACCCGAAGGCACGTAGCACACAAGGACACCAGACACAGAAAGGATGTTAAAAAAAACAAAGTTTATTTTAGGCTCTCTGGAGACTGTGTCCTAAAAAAAAGGTGATTAAAGAAAAAAGTTTTGACTTCTCAAAAACCAGCTTCTTTAATACAAAAAAAACCTCAAAGTCCAGCAGGACACTCACGGCTCCTGGTCTTCTGCACCCAGCTCCTCACGACCGCAGGTCTCCACATCAGAGGGATTCAGCTTCCTCTTCTTAACACACAGCAACAGGTCACAATGGAAGGTTTCAGCTTCCTCTTCTTCACACATGCAGCAGGTCATCACAACAGCTTCTTACAACAGCAGCAGGTCTTCACAACGGAAGGTTTTGGCTTCCTCTTCATACGGTTCATCAAACGGCCTCCTCAAGTGGGTTAAACCACAACATCAAATGGCCTCCTCATCAGGCTTCAAACGGCCTCCTCAAATGGCTCCAAACAGCTCATCAAACGGCCACCTCAAATGGCTCCAAACGGCTCGTCAAACGGCCTCCTCATGTGGTTTCAACCACAGCATCAAACAGCCTCCTATGGCTTCATGGCTCCTCTTCACACTGCTGCTGCTTTTGCTGCTGTTGCTGCTACAGACCTCTGTTCAGCTTGTGCTGCTGCTGCTTCATCATCAGGTCTGCCCTTTCTGCATCAGACCTGATGCTCCTTCATTCCAGACTGCTGCAGCTGCTTGGATCAGCTGCTCATTCATCAGCGTCTGGTTCTGGGGCTGCTGGAACCTCAGCTCCTCATGCAGCATGGATCTCCTCCTGTTGCCACTCTCACTTGGAACTCCTCTGCTTGCTTGAACTCCTCTCTGCTGTGTGGCTTGGACCTAATAAAGGGAGAGAGAGAGCAACTACCTCCACCCACAGCTAATGAGCACCAGCTGCAATCAATTAGGCTCATACAGCCCCTAAACAGCTCATGCACAACCTCTAAAGAGCTCATGCCTCTGCTCAAAATATTTAAACAAAACCTCAAAACCTTTAAACAATTTTGTTCTCTTACTAAAATAAATTACATGCCTGGGGCATGTAACAGATGTGGAGCTGAGCCTCCTGCTGGGACCACACACCTCTTATGAGTTGGTTTCAGCGAAGACTCCCCCACTCAGACTTTGAGGCGTCTTGTCGTCACCAGGGCCCGAAATAACACTCTGCCCAGTGGAACACCCCTGCTGAGTGCTGTAGCGTCCCTCCATGGCTGCAGGGCTTCCAGGCAGTCTGAGTTGACTTTCATCCCCCTCATTTGTTGCGGGGGGGGCAAGCTGCTGCCACCTGTGGAACCAAATCTGAAAGGGGTGCATTTTTAATAAGCTAAGATGAATTGAGACGATTCCTGCTGCCATGAGACCCAAAAGACGTTGACAAAGTCTGCGTGTCACAGTTTTGTCTAGTTGGAACCGGCCAAGCATTGCTAGAGGTCTGATATTCACTTTTCTGACTGTCTCGCTCTGTACAGAACAGAATTCAGCTCCAATCCTAGGAAAACAATGTCCTAGGATGGGGACAGCTGACTTTTTTCTGAGTTTATCACAAAACCTAGGGATTGTAGGTGTGACATGACTCAAGCTGTGTGTATTCTTGCTTGCTCCTGCGAGCTCGCTAAGATTAAAAGGTCGTCCAAATAATCCAGAACTCTGATGCCCTAGCTCCTCATGGGAGCTAGGGCAGCTTCGAGACATTTCGTAAACACCCTCGGGGCTAACGAGAAGCCGAAAGGTAGGACTTGATATTCGAACGTGGTGTTCTCGAACGTAAAACGTAGACATTTTATGTGGTTTGGCAGAATGCTTATATGGAAATATGTATCCCACAGGTCCACACTGCAAAAGTAGTCCCTTGGGCGTACAGAGTGAATCACCTGACGCAGTGTCAACATTTTGAATTCAAACAATCTTAGTCATCTGTTCAAAAGTCTCAAATACGGAATCGGCCGCAGGCCACCCCCTTTCTTCGGAACCACAAAGTATTTGCTGTAATAGCCTTTGTTTTCCTCCTGAGGAGGAACAGCTCAGACTCCTCCTTTCTGCAGCAGCGAGCGTATTTCCTCTCTTAGAATGGGGGCGCGAGCTGGGCTCATTGTTGACATTATCACCCCAGAGAAGGGTGCTGGCCGTCTGAAAAATTGCAGTCTGTACCCATGAACTACAGTTCCTATCACCCATTGCGATAGGCCGCACGCTGCCCAGGCTCTCGCGTGAGCAACGAGTCTGGGAGGCATGTTCACTCGAGAGTTCATTTGTTTCAGGTGAGGTGGGTGTGTGTGAGTGACCCCCTCCTCCCTGTTTAGCTGAGGGCTTGTTTGAGCGAGAGGTCTGTCTGTGACAGATCGCCCTCTGCCCCCTGTGTGGTCTCATTGGGCCCTTTGGTGGACAGAGTCTTATTAGAGGGGGGCTGACCGACTGTGTGAGATGGCGCCCTGACCTCTTTATTGACTCTGATTTCATAAAAAAATGGTGGGGTTTTCCCTTTAATGCTGAGTCATGACACAGAACATTTTGGGTATTTTGAGACTTTATTGTTGTGTGCAAACAACAATTTCTCTTTATTACACAAACAATTGAGTGTCTTTTTGTGTTTAAACGTTCTAGACCAGTTAATCTGTCTTTTTTAAACACAGATACTGGTGGTAAAAGTTCGGCTTTTCTTTTTCCTGATGGATGAAAATGCCTGTAAAGGTGCAGGAGCAGCTCTGGATCAGGCTGACTTCTGCTTTCTCTCTCGCACCGCAGAAGAAGTTCTGGGTTGACCCGTCTGGCGTGGGACAAACCTGTACTTTGACCAAGCCTGGCCTGCATGAGGAGCGTCTCCAAGTTGCTCTGAGACGAGTTTTGGCCGTTGCTCAACCTCGAGCGTCGGCCTCTTCTGAGTTGGGCGTCTGGTTAGAGAGTGGTGGCTCTGCTGTGAGCCTCTGGCTACTCGAGTCTCTGGCTTGCGAGAAATGTTTTCTGGGCATGCCTTCACGTAGGGCCACCTCCTGTTTTCTCCTCTGATCACATCTGCTCTGGATCCTCTCCAGGGCACCGCCAAACAGGCCTGATGGCTCTATGGCGTGGTGGAGGAACGAGGAACGCTGGCTCTCAGGGAGATCAGTTAGTGTGAGCCATAAATGGTGTTGTACAATCACTGTTTCAGCCATACACTTCCCTTGGGCGATGGCTGCTGTCCCGGTGAGGCGGAGGATGAAGACTGCTGCTCTGCGTGCTTCGTCCACAATCTCAGACACCTTTTTCTTTGAAGAGGTCTGCTGCAGCTCCTGCAGCTTCTCAGCTTGATAAGCCTGCAGCATGGAGGCAGTGTTGAGGGCGCGAGCCGCGAGGCCTTGAGCACGGTAGCTCTTTTCAAGTTGAAGAGCTGAAACACGGCATGGCTTGCTGGGCAGTGTAGGTTTCGAGCCCGACGTCTTGGGCGCCAAGTGTGCCGCCAAAGTCTCGTCCATCTGTGGGATGTGGGCCAAACCAGCTGACTCCATGCCCTCGATGTCCAGGAATTGGGAGAGTGGCAGTGTTAAGGGCGCTCTCGGTTCTGTCCACGAGCGTGTTAGCTCAGTCAGAAAGTCAGGAAAGACAGGCATCCTGTGTCTCACAGCGGCCTGTTGTTTGGCAAAAAAGTAGTTCCCCACCAACCTCGTTAACTGTTGTCGAGGTGGGGGTTCTGGCCAAGTTAGTTTCAGCGCCTCTGCAGCTTTGCGGCACAGCTCGAACAAAGCAAGAGTGGACCCATCCGACTCCACTTGTGCTACCACGGTTCCCTGGGAGAAGTCCTCGACCTTTTCTTCCTCCTCGTTGTCTGCCTCATCGTCCGACAGGTCGCCAGAGGCTGTAAGCGACAGCTCGTCAGCTTGCAGCATGTCCCTCGTGTCGAAGTCGGTCCTCGTGTCCCCGTCGGGTTGTGGAGATCCATTCTCTCGCGCCAGCTTAGCACCCCGCTGTCCTCCATCTCGTCCGCCTCCAGCGTGAGGGCATCTGAAAGGAGTGGGTCCCTTACAGCAGTGGAGCTGCCCATGGCCTTGGCCATGAAGTCCACGTGTCTCCATCGCACTGTCTCGCGCAGCTGGCTGCAGTGAGAACACGACTCAGGGGATTCCAAAGCTGCCTTGGCGTGGACCATTCCAAGGCATATCGGCAGGCGTCGTGTGTGTCCGACGACAAAATAAAATAGCCACATGCAAGGTAGAGACCCAGGGGTCTGCTGGCCTTGTTGGAGTTCTTCGATTTCCTTTTGCCTTTCTCAGGAGCCATGGTCGAGAAAAGGCGTCAAGTGAATACCAGTTAGCAATAGCTAAACAGGTTCAAAGAGTTTCCTCTCGTTGTACTGTTCGTGTGGGCTAACCCGTTAGCTCCGTTTGCCAACAGGCAGGCGCGTGGCGCAGTTAGCGTCCTGCTAAACTGGACCGTCGAAACAGCAGAAAAGTAGACGTTGCTCGATGCAAAAACATCAACGACACTTAGTTAGCGGCTGCTAAACAAAGTGCTCGCAGGGAAGTCCTCAGTGACGCCCTTGGCAGGGAGCGTGCTCACCTCCAGTCGGGTGGTTCAGTCACTCGAGACGGTGTCCTACGAAGTTCAGGTGTGAAGCGAGGTGAAGTGCAATAAGAGGTCGAACGTGAGGCGTGCACCGTCTTTTATACCAGGGGGGCGGGGCCCCCTGGGGACGCTGACGGTCACTTGCCTTAAAAGGCATGATTGTAATACTTCAGGTGAACCGCGCGGGGGCGCAATTCCCATACTATCCGTTGCACCGCAGTGGACTGACTGATAGGGAACTGATAGTTAAGACTCTTTCTGCAGCATTTTGGATTAACTGAAGACTTTTTAAAGAAGTTTTTGGACATCCAGATAAACCATAGCAATAGTCCAGTCTAGACGTGACAAATGCATGATTTTTCTGCAGACGCAGTTTGTAGAGCTGCTGCCTCTCAGCGAGCAGGTTACCCTGGTTCAAAACCTGGTCCGGGGCCTTTTTGGGTTAGAGTTTGCATGTTCTCTCTGTGCATGTGTGGGTTTTCTCCATACTCCGATTTCCTCCCACAGACCAAAAAAATGCATGCTAGGCTGATTGGTAACTAAATTTCCTCTAGTGAAAGATGGTTTCTATTTCAAAAAAGGCGTTCAATACAGAACAACTGGACTTTATTTGTAACATAAAACGTTTCGCTTCTCATCCGAGGAAGCTTTATCGTGGAAGCAGACTGTGAGAGGGAGAATTTATAAACAGGGTAAGCCATTGACACGCACCAACATATGTAAATTGGAATCTAACACCCACACATACTTGGGATAACACGTACCTGTGACCCATTCAAAGTTCAGTGTGTGAAAACAGAGCTTACAGAAAACACACACACATCCTACTGTATGTATGTAAATTGACACGTCACACATTAATAGCAGGGACCTGTCAAAGTCTTTGTTAGTCTAGTTCACAAAAGAGGCTCCTCTGTTGCCATCAGGTGTGAGACGCCTGGGAACCAAACCCAGAGCCGCACCATAAGTTTTAGAAATTTGGAATCTTAGACCTCCTCCTCTGTTTAACGATGGTTTCTCTCTTTTTACATAAATCGCCTCCTTCACACCCCTCTCAAACCACCTGTGCTCTCGGTCCAAAATATGTACATTCTGGTCCTCAAAAGAGTGTCCCTTGTCCGTGAGGTGGAGGTGAACAGCTGAGTTTTGTCCAGAGGAGGAGGCTCTCCTGTGTTGGGACATTCTTCTGTGGATGGGCTGTTTAGTTTCTCCAATGTATAGGTCTGGACAGTCCTCGCTGCACTGGACTGCGTACACTACACCACTCTGTATTGAACGCCTTTTTTGATTTTATCATGTCCTGGACGACTGAGAATCTTCACCAGCATATTGTTTCTATTTGTCCGTGTGATGGTCTTGTGACCCATTCAGGGTGTACACCGCCCATCACACAGTGATAGCTGGACGTGGGCACCAGTGACCCCCGCAACCCACAAACAGCGGGTAAAGATAATGGATGGATGTTTCTAATTTTAGTGATATTACACAGGTGGAAGAAGGCGGTTCTAGTAACTTTTTTAATGTGGGTGGTTAAAAGACATGTCCTGATCAAAAATAACACCAAGATTTTTAACAGAGCTGGAGGCCAGATTAATGCCATCCAAGGAGGGCGAAAGACTGAAAAATTAATTCCTAAGATGCTCAGGTCCAAAAACCAAAAACTTAATCTTGTCTGAGTTTAAAAGCAGAAAATTTAGGTCATCCAGGTTTTATGTCTTCAAGACATGATTGTAGTCTAAGTAACTGGATTAATTAGGTTTCATGGACTGGTATAACTGTGTATCATCAGCATAACAATTAATATTTATTTCATGCAGTTTAATAACTATCTACTGGAAGCATATACAAGGTGAAACATATTGGTCCAAGCACTGAACCCTGAGGAACTCCATGACTAACTTTGGTGTATGAAGATGATTCATTATTTACATTTACAAATTGGAATTGATCAGATAGATATGATTTAAACCAATTTAGAGCCATTCCTGTAATCCTAATAAAAAAATAAAGCAAAAAATTAAAATTGATGCACCCAGTGTCTCTTTCTGCCATTCAAGTCTCTGTAATAGAATATTCTATCAGCCATCTTCGCCTGTTGGCAGTAACCAATAAAGCTGAAAACAAATAATGCATACAAATAGAAGGCACACATTTTCAGTAAAATATTTATTTTCTCTGCTCATATATTGCTCTACAACAGAACAAGTAAAGGCTTGGCACTTGACTTCTACGTGTGAGGGTCTGCTTTTAGCGAAAACAACAACAACAACAACAACAAAAAAACATTCAGGACATTTTGCCTCTCTAAACCTGTTAAGGCTAAACAGTGTGATGTCTTGTACAGGTTCTTTTTGTGAGCTGTAACAAAGATGAACACGCATTGCATCATTTCATTGCATATTTAAAATATATTAAAGATTATCTGTGCAAATACCTCAATTTGAGATAGAACATGAATCTAACACGTTACACACCTGCTAGTTCAACAGAGCATTGCATAATTTAAAACATTTTTCACGTTAGTTCCTATAATTATCATTTAAATAAAATTGTATCTATAAAACAGTGAGTTTAACCAGGTTAGTGAGAATTTGCATAAAATGTTCAAAATTGTCTTGGCGTGACAATAGATATCAGAGTACTGTACTCCTCTAAATTTACTTGAAGCCATAAAACATTGAATAGCATTTTAAGCACACTGCATGCACTTGTACCGTTTTATCAGTCATTTTGCAGAAATATGCTCATTGCTTTTTTGGATGGGGCAATGATTTTTGAATATTTGTAGTCTAGGTAAAATAGGCGAATTTGAGGAAGTAGCATGATCTTCGCAACTGTCGTAGAAAATAAAAATTGACACAGTGTCTCTTTCTGCCACTGTAGTTTACTTTGAAAGGATTGTAAAGTGGAAGCATAGGTAAGTGCAGCTTTACTGCCAGAATACATGCATACCCCTCCACAATTATCTATTGGATTAGTGAAAATAAAGGAATATACAAACCGCAAGCTAGCAAAATCATCAACAGCGCACGTCTCTGTACCTGAAGCCCTTTTAATTAGAGCAATGGCTCCTAAAGCTGAGGTTGGGACTGACTGTGCCTTATGAAAGTTTGAGATCTAATGAATCAAATTATCTTTTCAACTATTGCTAATAGTTTATATAATCTTAATAGTTTATATATAAAAAAGTAGCAAATATATAATCATTGAAGTTCTTTGTTAAAAAGCTTATCAGCAATGTTTGTACAATTCAGCCAACAGTAGTCAAGAGTCACACGTTTCTGCAACTTTGATTTTGTGGGTTTAAAGGTGAAAACGTTGGGAACCACTGGGGTTTTCCAGCTGAGGACTTTGGGTGTTTAATTCACCGAGCGCCCAAACCTGTCGACGCTCATTATTATAGGCAAAAACATGAAACGGGCAATTATCCAAAATCAAAGTGGCAACAGAGCTAAGCTCTCATTAAGACTGCTTTCTCTGCTTTTAGTTTATTGTCATGCTGTGTCAATTAGCCCTGCATCAGTAAAAAAAACTATTAGGAACATGTGAGACACATGAATTGCTGCTTGTGTTTGTAGAGGTTTATGAAGGGTTGGGTGGAAGAAAAGTCTAATAATTACCAACAAAATCAAATGTTTTTTTCCCCCTAAATTGCCCATCCCTTACTGCTTCTGCATCCCTCATGGACCCAACATGTTTTCACATAATTACAAGGAGTATACTAGTCTGCTTATAATGCCCTGTGAGCAGTTTGCTTCTAAGTACTTGAGGTTAGTCATGTGACAGTCAAAACAAGCAACGGCATGATCATGCACAAATCACTGCGTTTCTCTTCAGGAGAACTGGAATGATTTATTTTCTAAGAAATACTTTTTTACTATGTTGACGACAATTCAAGAGCATTTGTATGATTCTTAAACCTTAATAGTCATTCTTTTTGTTTTTATTGACAAACGGATGAAGTCGAAACAGGCCGTAACAGACACACGTGGCAGTGATACCAGTGTGTTTGTTGAGGAGAAAACGCAGCACATCCTGTTGTCGTGGTTGTACTGTCAGAGGTTTTTGTAAGGCAGAGACACAAGACTCTTTTTGATGGGAAAATCCTACATGCTTCCCAGAACACCATCTGGATTTGTACCAACACAACATGAACGCTAACAAAAGTCTAAAGTTTTTTGTCTGAAGACGTTTGTAACACCTTTGCTTCTACTACGACGTCAGGATTCTCAATGTCAGCTTTGCTCTGGACCATCCTCAGCTCCAGCTGTGCAGGACTGGGCTTGTTCCCAGGACCAGCCACCCCTGAATGAGGAAAAAGGCAGCAATCAGCAGGTTTGTAAACTTGTACGCACAATACTCCTGCTCCTAGAATACAAGTAACACCACTGGCTAATAATTTTAAGACACAAAAAAAGGTAATGGTTGAAATATTTTCTCACACAATAAAACAGCTCATCAAGAAGCTGGTATGTTGTTTGTTTAGCTACCGGTAACTCCTTTTAGAGTTTTTGTCAGTTACGGTACAATTTTCTATCCTTGCTGCTATTATGTACATTATAGGGATATTTTTGCTGTTATCTGCACAAAACAATACATAAAAAACTAGGACATGTCTAACCCTAAGGACTGCTGGTGGATAAGGTTTTGGTGTATAATAAGTATAAAACTGTAGACAAATTGTATTATATTAGCCAAATGCTAGTAAGAAGAGTAGTAATATTAAACATAAATGTTAAATTCATTGTAAAGCTATGTTTAAAGTGAGTGCTTGAAAACCTTTAGCTTGCAGGTTCAAATAGCCAACTACACCGTCCCTTTCATCCCAACAATACAGGTAGTCCTCGACTTACGACGCCCTCGACTTACATCACACATCTCCTTAAAAAAATATATAATTTTTTTTAAAATAAATAAATAAATGTACAGTACTGTACAGTCACCAAGCACTTAGCCTATCCTAACACAGTTTTTAAAGATGAAGGAGTGAGTTGAATTGTCTCCCTCCTCCCTAGCAGGCTCCATTCACATAAAGGGAGCTAGCTCCCTTTATGTGAAAGGGAGACAATTCAACTCACTCCTTCATCTTTAAAAACTGTGTTAGGATAGGCTAAGTGCTTGGTAACTGTACAGTACTGTACATTTATTTATTTATAAAAAAAATATATATATATGTGATCCGACTTACGTTATTTTCGACTTACGAACGGCCCGTAGGTCCGGAACTCATTCGTAAGTCGGGGACTACCTGTATTCAAGACAATCTTAGACACTGGTGATTGTACAAAACAGAGACAACTATTTGGCTTTAAGCAGCTACAATAGAAAAAAACAAACTATCTGAAATGCCAATAGTGAAACAGTTTTTATGTGCTGCTGCTTATCCATGTTGCTGTATTTGTTTGTACTCATCTACTCAGACTCGTGTTCATGCTGCTGTTGTTCGGCGTATTGTTTACACTTTTAGTGTTTAGCGTATTCTTAGTTTAGCATATTTCTTAGTTCATATCTTAGATCTTATTACCGTTTCTTTTTACAATATAGCATATTTCTTAGTTAATATCTTAGCTCTTATTACCGTTTCTTTTTACAATATACTGGTACTGACTGACTGACTGTATAT
>JBBPBX010005915.1:13763-27051 GCA_038048925.1 Garcialebias charrua
TATATATATTTGCTATTGTTGGATGTAACTGGAGCCTGATGTACACAATTTTGTTCCACTTCATGTACCACATGTGATGCGAATGATAATAAAACCAACTTGAACTTTTAAAATGACCTGCTTTAAGAAACTACAGGTTGTCATATAAAACAGTCATTTTGACTTACAACACAAACAGAAGAGAACAAGGAGTGCCAATATCCAGGAAACAATTTAGAGACAAAGTAAAGAGATCGTGACAAAAACAAACCGTACTATTAGCATAAGTGAAGGTCCTCTTAATGACATGGTGCATAACGGAAATGGTCTTTTCACAGGCAGTCTGAAACAAAGTAAAAAAAAACGCTACACTAAACTGTATTTTGTGAGCAGAAATAAAACAATTAATGGCTGCACAGTCGACGTTTTACTGAAAGTACGGCGGACCTTTAGGTCGTTGGGGTGATGATGAGTCCAGGCTAGCAGCATGGCAGCAAACAGGTCTCCTGTTCCCACAAACACAGCATCAACTTTAGGGATGTCCAAACAAATTTTCTGACAAGTGCTGGTCCCATCTGGTTTTCCTGCAGAGAGGATCAAAAACAAGACAGATGGCAGTGGATCTCCACTCAGCAGGAACCAAATTATTGTGTAAAGAAACAGTCTATGATTGAGAATGTAAACTTCAAATGTTGTTATACAGATTTTCGTTTGAAGTTCTTTAACAAAGAGGTCAATAACTTACTTATTATTTGGCTCCCCAGGGCCACCAAAAACTGATCCCCACGTTTAGATGGCAAGTCTGTGCTTGTGAGGACCACCGTCTTTGGACCCATTTCATGAAGCAAGTCCATCACCTGGAGAACAGAACCAAAGACTGAACTCTCAGGTGCCACAAACAAATAAAAACTCAATAAATTTTTACGCTGGTCACCTTGATGGCATCATCCTCTGTGGAAATTTTCTTCCCAGTTAACAGCCTAGAACAGACAAAAAAGTGCGAGAAGCTTTAAATCTTGATCAGTTTCTTCTTTTCTTTAACAAGTTTTTAAAGTGAACTCACTCTGCTTCAAACTGGTTGGGGGTAAGGATCTCTGCCAAAGGCACTACTTTATTCTTGTAGATAGGCAACAGCTTCTCTGGAACATACTGATACAAGAACAGAATAACATTTTTAAATAACCATTTCAACCAGCAGCCTAAAAAGACACTGATGCATACAAACCAAATTAACATGAACCGTTTGTGCAGTGCTTTAAATGTAAAACTACTGAATTATGTGCATAAAATGTCCATCCAGATCTATACACAGGACAGAAAACCATGCATATTTATTACAGTTTACTTACCATAGCACCATTGTCTCCCAAGACAGGATCACAAACTGCAAAGAACAGAAGTCTCAAACATGAAATTTTAAATCAAGTTAAGAAAAATTATATTTGACTGTTTTAAAATAGAAAACCTAATTTACTCACCATACACCAAGCTGGGATTGGCCTTCTTCAGTTCCTTGATAATATCAACCACAGTTTCCAGGAAGGATGTGTCCCGGCTGTACCCTTAGGGGAAAAGTTGTAATGATAACGAAAAGATTATAGAGCTCATAATCAACTGATAGTACAAAGATGACTCTACTGGTCCATTACTTCTGTATGAAATGCTGCATTTCTCTTCTGCACAGCTCAATATATTTATCTGCACAAATGTGTTTTTGTGATCAGTCAGCAAACGTTTGCCCTGGAGTGCAAATATTTACATCCTTTTAGAGTCATTTAATAATAATTGTCAAGTTTGAACCAATTATGTTACTTAAAAATAAAACTACTGTACAAGTCTCAGTGTGTCTTGTGGGCAGTGGAATGAGTTATTTTTACTGCTATGAAACAATGGTGGACACATACTTCTTAATGAATATGAATAATGAAAATGATCCCTTGTGACTTACATTGATTATATTTCCATTCATAAGGATGTGATGTGTAAATGTTTTCACTGCTGGATTTGCTGAAGTCAAAAGTCAATATATCAGGCTGCATTTATCAATATTTTCATTATTAATGATTTTTTTCTCAGCTGATTTGAATCACTCAAAAACACTGAATTACAATGTTTGCTTTTGTCCGTACACAATAAAACGAGCAGCATCATTCATTCAAAGACTGACAAATGGTTCAATATTGGTATTCATAGTGGAGTACACCGGCAAAGTTCATTAACTTTGAGTTCAGTTCTGGATATTTGGTAGTAACATTTAATTATTTCAGCATCAATTTATTTCTCAGAAATTATCCAAAAAATCTAAATGCAATGACCTACAGTTTAGTTTTTCCATTAACAAAAATATTGTGAATATGATCAAAAGCATATGTGCAACATTTTGTGCTTCACGCTGCCTCACCTGTGAGAATGTAGTCGTAATGGTTGACATTATTGAGCTTGATGCCGTCGTACAACACGTTCAGTTCCTCTGCAGTCAGAACTTGTCCCTTCCAGTGGGCGTAGCCTGGAAGAAAACATGACGTAAGACACCTTTCATATTTATAACTGATTCCTTGATTCCTTCATTGATTCCTTCCATCCATCCATCCATCCATCCATCATACATACATCCATCCATCCATACATCTTCTGCTTGTTCCGAAGTTGGGTCTGAAGCGAAACCTGCTCCCATTTGTCAAAAAGTCTGGACTCAAAGATCATGAGTCCTGTGACACGATAACGGCCCAAAACAAAAGCTAAAGGGTTGGGGCGGCCGTGGCGTAGTGGTAATGGCAGTCGTCCCTCAATCGAAAGGTTGGAGGTTCGAATCCCGAGTTCCCACACCATGTGTCGTTGTGTTCCTGGGCAAGACACTTAACCCCGAGTTGCTCCCGGTAGGACTGGATGGCCCCTTGCATGGCAGCCTACCACTACCGGTGTATGAATGTGTGTATGAATGGGTGGATGGCTGGTCTGTAAAGTGCTTTGGGGCCCCTCATAGAGGGCTGGAAGGTGCTATGTAAGTAAGATCCATTTACCATTTACCAAAAGAGCTGAAACATGGAGTAGGACTGACCCTTAAAATGTGAGACAGCTGAGGAAGTTAACCAGTAAGCAGAAATACCTGGTCCGGTTGCAGAAATCTTACAGAAACTGACAATCACTCATCTGCAGTGACTGATTTAAAAGGTTGAACAAGAAAATGTGAAGTTAAAGGAAACATCCTTTGTCCCAAAGCCAGTTTAAGTATCATTATGTTGGTTACTTTATTTATCTTTCTTTATGAATTGATTGTAACTTTTCACATTATTCAACAACCAAAATGGATTTTGTTTTTTAATGTAATGGTTAGGTATTAAGAAACAAACATTTAGCCCTCCCCACTACCCATTTACTGTATATTGCTCTTATTTTGAAATGTAACTGCAGTTCTGTGATAAGAGAGGTGGAAAGAGAAGTTATGGAGACACCGCCAATGTTGAACTGGTTACCATAGATATAATATGTCTGTGGTTAACACAAATGGCTTGTTATTTTCGTTCAGCTTTTTTTTTGTCCAATCAGATGTGGCCTGTCAGACACACCCATTTTGCTATCGTCCAATTAGATGTGGCCCTCCAGACATGCCTTCTGAATTTGTTGGAAGTACCGTATTTTTCGGATTATAGGTCACACCTTTTTATGTTTTTTTCAAGGCATGCGACCTATACACCAGTGCGACCTATTTATGGATTTTTCCCCCCCATATTTTTAGACAAATTTTTGACTCAGTTATGAGCCTTTTTCATTTTAGCAGAAAATGGTGCAGTACCACTTTCGGCCGCTAGGGGCGCAGTGCAGTACCACTTCCAGAGGAGTACACTGACCCAAGAAGAAGAAGAAGACCGTTTCCAGCTCATGTGTCCAAAAAAAAGCTCCTCTGCTCGGACTGACTCTGTCGGCCTCCTGGTCTGGATGTAGCTTCTGTTAACTCTGTTTGTTTGCTGTTTGTTTGCAAGATAAGTCAAGAACCACTCAGCAGATTTTCCTGAAACTTACAGAATGGAATCACAGTGTGGACGTTTACAAGTGAGTACGCTTTATTAGATGTTTGAGATTAAAATAAAATAAAAAATATTTTATTAGCATAGCTTCTGTTAGCTTGTGGTTGTATTTCTTTTTATGTTATCAATAGCTTCGAAACCAATCGGTTTATATATTTTTTGCTTACAGAGTGTAATTATAAGGCTTTAATGTACATTACTATGGTCTCGAGAAAACATTTGACATAAAATTCGATTTTTTATTTGTGTCAGAGGCGGACTCGTCTCGTATTAGCCTTCGTTTTATATCTGTGTACCGTACTTGTTTATGGTAAATGGTAAATGGAGCTTATTTATATAGCGCTTTCCAGCCCCCTGTGAGGAGCCCCAAAGCGCTTTACAATACCATCCACCCATTCATTCACACATTCATACACTGGTAGTGGTAGCCTGCCTTGCAAGGCGCCATCCAGACCTACCAGGAGCAACTCGGGGTTAAGTGTCTTGCCCAGGGACACAACGACACATGGTGGACGGATGCGGGATTCGAACCTCCAACCTTCCGATCGGGGGTCGACTGTCATTACCACTGTGCCACGGCCGCCCCACAACGTGATAAATAGCTTCAAAACCACTCGGTGTATATTTATTTCTGCTTACAGAGTAATTATAAGGCTCCAATGTACTTAACTATGTCCTGGAGAAAACATTTGAGATGAGATTCGATTTTTTATTCGTGTCAGAGGCGGACTCGTCTCGTATTAGCCTTCGTTTTACATCTGTGTACCGTACTTGTTTACGTGATAAATAGCTTCAAAACCACACGGTGTATATTTATTTCTGCTTACAGAGTAATTATAAGGCTCCAATGTACTTAACTACTGTATGTCTTGGAGAAAACATTTGAGATGAGATTCGATTTTTTATTCGTGTTTTCAGAGATGGACTCGTCTCGTGTTTAGCTTCTGTTAGCTTCTGGCAGACATTAGCAGCAGAGCTAAACACTCGGTCCATATTGCCGGGTTGACTCAGCGGTCAGGCGGCGCGTCAGCGGTGGATGATGCGTTACGTCGGTGGTGACGTAGGTGCGACCTATACACCAGTGCGACCTATTTATGGATTTTTCCAAATTTTAGGCAATAATTGGACACTGCAACCTATATTCCAGTGCGACCTATAATCCGAAAAATACGGTACCTCCCTAGGGAGGTGTCCAGGGAGCATCCTTGTCAGATGCCTGAACCACCTCAACTGGCTGCTCTCGATGTGGATGAGCAACGGTTCTATTCAGAGTCTCTCCCAAATAACTGAATTTCTTACCCCGTCTCTAAGGGAGAGTCCAGCTACCCTTCAACCACCTGTATCCACAATCTAATTTTTCTGTGAGTTTATGGCCATAGGTGAGGGTAGGAATGTAGACCGGCCGGTAAACAGAGAGCTTCGCCTTACAG
The DNA here is from genome assembly GCA_038048925.1 of Garcialebias charrua. Taxonomy (NCBI): domain Eukaryota; kingdom Metazoa; phylum Chordata; class Actinopteri; order Cyprinodontiformes; family Rivulidae; genus Garcialebias; species Garcialebias charrua. The sequence continues at coordinate 19,198 of JBBPBX010005915.1, forward strand.
CTCAGCCCCCTCTTCACCACAACGGACCAGCACAGAACAGACCTGTCACAATAAACAATAAATCAATTAATCAAATGATGGATGAAAATTATTGACCTCATTTTTATTTATCGGCTTCATCATTTCTTCGTATCTCTCTCTTTCTACTGAAGACACTGGATGACAGAAGGCTCAACTCTGGTGCTCTTCACTGACCTCTCCCTTTCTCTTTAAAATCTGTTTTAACCGTCCAAAATCAAGTTTTTGGAGCGTTAAAAGCAGCTAAGCTGAGAAGCTAAGCTACGAGCTAAGCTAACAGGCCGACCTCAAGAAAAAACCTCAGTCTTGTTGAAGCTCCAAAAGTCACAGCTGAAACCCGTGCCTTTGTGTAAAAAGTTGTTTTTCTCTGCAAAAAAAAGCTGAGAACTTGTTTACTGATTTTTTTTTAATTAAAAGCTTTGTGTGACAAATGCTATACTAAAGAGCTCAAAACATTCAGAGCGTCCACCATTTTGAAAACCGAAAAACAAGAGCGAGAGACAGCCCATCACAAGGGGCCTCCCTCCCATTTTTCTTAGACATGCTGCTGCTCACTCCCGCAGGACCCGCACTATCATGAATCCTTCGGTTTAAACAGTCTTATACTGCCATCCAATGGTCAAAAAAAGGTACCACACAGAAATTAACCCACTTTTCTTCTTAAATTTGACAATAATTACTAAAGTCAAATTTCAAACAATATTATCGTTTATCGCAATAATTTCTGAGACTATATCGCCCAGCAAAATTTGTTATCGTGAGAGGCCTAGCATAGAATCCACAACACTGTAGATGCCACACCAATCCACTTGTCAAGCTTACGCTCCATTCTTCCCTCTGCAGGCTGCAGACCGCTTGGCCCTCCCGTACTCCTCAGCTGCCTCCAAAGTCCCACCACCCAACAAGGCCCGATAGGACACCTTCAGCTTGACAGCCTCCCTAACCCGGTGTGTCCAACACTGTGTTCAAGAATGGCCACAGTGAGAAGCACCAACAGCCCTGCGGCCACAGGTAAAGGCAGCCACTTCAACAGCTGAGGAGCAGAACATGGCCCACTTGGACTCAATTACCCCCGCCTAAGCTGGGATGCGGTTAAAGCTCTCCCAAAGATGCGAGTTGAAGATCTTTCTGATGGGTTCTTCCACCAGGCGTTCCCACTCATTACACATTTGGGTCTACCGAGTCTGTCCAGGTGGTGATCAGTTGACAGCTCAGCTGGTCTCTTCACCCAAGTGTTCAAAACAAATGGCTGCAAATCAGATGACACGACTACAAGGTCAATCATAGATCTACAACATACGATGTCTTGGTGCCAAGTGCGCTTATGGACACAGTTATGTTCGAACGTGGCGTTTGTGATGGACAAACCATGACCAGCACAGAAGTCCAACAACCGAACACCGCTCGGGTTCAGATGAGAGAGGTTGTTCCTCCCAATCACGCCCATACCCAGAACTGACTAACTGATTGGATGTGATTGAAAAAACACAGATGACTAAAACTGGTGGACAAATTGATAAGTTATTGCTTTGCCATGTCTCTGAAAAATTAACTACAACATAAACAAAACTGTGTTCTCAATAAAAAATGAACATTTATCCCTACCTAAAATGACAAACCCATGCTTTTTTTTGTAAAATTAACCTAAAGTTGCATTAGCATTACCGTAATTCACAGTGGATGTCCCCTTCTCTGCCCCACATTTCCAGCCCCCAACCTCTTTGTGATGTTGGGGGGCCGAGCAGGGGCCTCCTGAATGGGAACCCTGAATCCTGACTGCCAGTTCCTTCTTTGTTTTCCGTTCACATTTTACCTCGAAAAAACTGTTAAACGCTGATCTGACTGCTAATGATTAGAGACAAAATGAGGCAAGGACACAGTTTGGCACACTGGAGGACAGAGTTCACACAAAGTCCAATTCTGACCCTGAGCCAGTGAACGCACCTCCAGAGAAAAAGCTCACAGGGAGTTGGATGTTTACTCAGGGGTACACGCCTCCAGTGCCAATAAATATTTATAAATAATAGTACTTACCGGTAAGTACACAACTACAATTCTGGCAAAGTTGAGAGGTTGCGTAAAATGTAAAAAAGAGAATGCTGTGAATGGAAAATCTCATAAACCCATATTTTAATAAATGGAACAAAGTAAACTAGAAATTAAGCTTTCTTTTTCTTAAGAGCAGCTGTTGATATTACTGAAGTGATTTTTGTGTTAATGTCTCAAACTCCTGTTGCGGAAACAAATTCCTCACATACTTCAGCGCTTGAACCCCAGATAATAATCCGATCATCTCTGCGTGTGTCCTGAGCCCTTTTTTTCCCCACCAGGTTATTGTTTTCCTTTACGGGGCAGCGGGAAACATTTTCCCTCCCTGATACCAAATTTGTGGAAAAAGGAAAGCTATACTTCATTTCCCACATGCTGTTTAGTAGCATGCATTTGTTATGAAAACTAATAAATTTGATGCTTGAAAAAAGGAGAGATCTTTTTGAAATACAATACATTTGCTCTTTGTAAAACTCCATTCATTGCATTCTGCCATTTGCTTTTAAAACAGATTTTCCTTACTCCCCCAAAGAGTGATGAGTTGTCAGTAGGAATTGTTTATCTGATTTGCGTCAAATGAGTGTGTAAATAGAAAAGTGTGTAAATTATATGAGCAATGACAGGTCTCATTATGCGTGAGCAGGTAGTGCAAGCAATCTCCAAACATAATCAGAGGGAATGTGTTTCTACACACTGTGAAGGTTTTAATGGAAGAGTTGTGGATTATGACGCCTGTGCAGATGTTCTGACATCTATAGTGGCACCGGACAAATTTGTTAGACACACAGGATTGAACAAATAAAAATAATACAAGTTGGCGTTTAGGAGTAGACCTGACGCGATAAAAGATAAATCAATTAATCGAATGCTAAATGAAAATTATCCCCCTCATTTTTATTTATTGGCTTTATCGTTTCTTCGTGTCTCTCTTTCTACTGAAGACAATGGATGACAAAAGTTTCAACTCTGGTGCTCTTCACTGACCTCTCCCTTTCTCTTTAAAATCTGTTTTAACAGACCAAAATTGTGTTTTTGGATCGTTAAAAGCAGCTAAGCTGGGAAGCTAAGCTAACAGGCCGACCTTGGGGAAAAAAAACTTGGTCTTGTTGAAGCTCCAAAATTCATGGTTGAAACCCGTGCCTTTGAATAAAAAGTTTTTTTCCCTGCAAAAAGAAGCTGAGAACTTGCTTACTGATTTTATTATTAAAAGCTTTGTGTGAAAAATGCTATGCTAAAGAGCTCACACCACACCACCATTATAAGAACCAAAGCGAGACAGCCCATGTGTCAAGGGGTCTTCCTCCCATTTTTCTTAAAGAGACACGCTGCTCGCTCCCTCACTATCCATTCTTTGGTTCAAACAAGTCTTAAAAAAGGTACTACGCTCAAAACAAATTCACCAACATTTCTTTTTAAATTTGACAATAATTAAACAATATTCTCGTTTATCACAATAACTTCTGAGACAATTAATTGCCCAGCAAACTTTGTTATCATGACAGGCCAATTTAGGAGATTGATAATCAAACATATTAATCAATAATGCAAAGAAAAGTCTTGATCAAAAATCTCAGTAGTTAAATCGAACAAGGTTGAGTCAGGTCATTTGGACGGATTCTTCTTTGTTGAAACATTTTATCTTTTATCCAAAAAGACTTCTTCAGTCTGAGGAGCTGCAAGCAAACAGCCTTATAAGCAGCGGTGGATCAACCAGTTTGCTGGTGACAGCCCAAACTAGTTGTTTACATGAACAAAGTCCATGCTCAGTAATCCAAGTATGAAATCCAACATACCGGTAGTTCAGTCAGGTCATCTGGATGTTTGTTTGTTTTTTGTACCGAGACGTTTCGCCCTCCATCCAGAAGACTTCATCAGTCTGAGGAAACACCGAACAAAACTGATTCCCCTCAACAGTCTACTCCAAAGCAGAAAAAAGTGATCACATGTACAAAGGAGGACAATCAGCCTAACGACTGATCGTTAGTGCCTTGATGGCTGCTTGCTATTCACAGGGTGATACTTGCAATAACAAGATCATAAGAGGACAGTTGGACACAGAAACCTTTGCTGCCGTTAAGTGATGGACAGGTTCTCTTCACAAAGATGGCCTCCTTTACTCTCCTCCTTTTTGATCCTCCTCTCTTAAAAAACTAAACGTTTAACAAAGAATAATCGGTCCAGAGGACTTGACTCAACCTTGTTAGAATACAAAGAAAAAGGTTTTCAGTCAAAGAATATTGACAGAAACATATTGCCTGTTCTCACAAACGTTCAATTCAAGCTGCTTGTTTAAATTAAAGGAGAAATGAAAAGTGTTTTTAAGCTAATAGTAGTCTAATGAAAAGCATAAAATAAGCTTGTTGAGAAAATTTCACAAGTCAAAAATGTCATCCTAACTCAAATTTAGACTTTGCAAAGTGAAAAAATTCTCATCTGGTGTTTTTGACCCCCCTCCCTCTGCTTGCTCTCCGTCCCCTGAATATGACATAGGCAGTGCAATGGTCGTCCCTCATACAGTAATATTAGTGTGTGTATCTAGTATTTTTTCAACTTTCATCATTTTGTAAACCGCCCCCTAGCTTATAGACTGTAGTTATGTTATCATTCACAAGAGTTTGTATATATTTTTTGTTTATGTAGTGTTTTGTAGTTCTGTTTGTGTTAATAAAAAAAAATCTAGTAGTGGACAAAAAGGTTTCAGTGTGTAGCAATTAGGGATGCAGCAAAAAAAATCTATTTTTTAAAGAATCAAGATTCTTAGTCCTGGCGATTCAGAATCGATTCTAAAAGCCCCAAAATAGATTTTAAAACTTTTTTAAAATTTTATATTGTATTTTTACCGCTCCTGTGCATTCGGCCGCTGTAGAATTTTGGCCGTGTAGGGCCACCGTAGTTAGTTAGCCAGGCAGCTCCCAATGGAGCCTGCTAGCAAGGAGGGAGACCCTGCATGTTTCAACTTGCTCCTTCATCTTTAAAAATCATTTTAGATCCTACTACCGTATGTTCTGTGGAATACAGAGCTTAACAAGACATTGGTAACTGTTTCAGGACATTTTCAACACCCCCACTTCCATGTTAGCATACTGCGCTAGCATGCTAACGTTAGCATACGGCGCTAGCATGCTAACGTTAGCATGCGAAGGCTATTCGTATTTCCAGGATAGAAATGCCCATTAATGCACTAAATCACCAAACTGTTTTTGACAAACTTAAGTGATATCCTTCGGATTCAAAAAAGTATTCTGCTTCCATTTTAAATGACAGACAAGAGGACAGTAATGATGGGTTTATAGCTTCAGTGTTATTGTAAGATAGCAAAGGAGGTCTTAATTGTGTCATAAAAGTGCGTCCAGAAAATGACTACAGAAATCACTGCACTTCGGCATGTAGCAGGAAAAATGTAAAAAAACTATTTCTTTAAGCTACTGACTTGAAAAAAGCATACTAAGTATGTTTATGTGTGTTGTTTACTATATGAAATTCTTGTTATATCGATTTTTTCAGATTTGATTACATTTCTCCTTTAAACTTTCAACAAGTAAATAAATAATGCACTGATCTTGGATTATTATAAGAATTATTAAGACTTAGTGGAGCAAAAAGACAAAAAAAATGAAATTAATAATGAATCCCTTAAAAAATAAATAAAAACAAAAGGAGCAGTTCTATTTGAGGCTACATTGTCAGCAATAAAATTAAATAACTATTGGACACAACTCTTACCATAAATCCTTGCTAAAGCACACCTAACCTGTTCAATAATTTAAATATAAATACAGTAAAAGCAGTATTTCTTAAAGATGTGCAGATCACCCACCAGTATAAAAGATATACAACGTGTTAGAGCTCAGACTACAGTATATGGTACGGATGACTTTCAGCTAAAGCACCAAATTTTAGCTCTATATCTGTAAAAATAAATATATATATATATACACATTTTGTGTATACAAAGGTGATTATCTACAGCAGCCATCCTAAATTAGCTAAACCCTCAAATATGGGTCAGTTCACTGATAATTTGTCAACTCTCAGGAACACAAATGTTATGAGCAAATTCAAGTGATCCTTTCCTTTTTGTCTTATTGGACTTGTGTCCCAAGTCCAGAGCAACACACATACCTGTTCCACATATATGTTCCTGTCTTTGGATATGTTCCTGTCTTTGATTTTATACATCTACCTTATAATGTTTTGCTAGTTTTTTGATACTTTGTTAAAATTTTTAAAAAAAAAACTATGTATTTCTCTCTTTTGTTTTTCTCTCTTTTGTTTTTCTATTATTCATTGTTTAAGGAAATTCTACCATTGCTGTTCATCGTTCTTTAGTTTTAGCAGGTCGCTTTCGTAAATGAGCCCACGAGGCTCAATAAGATTTACCTGACTAAATAAAGGTTGAATGAATGAAAAATGCCAGTCCAATAGTTCACAGTTTATGATCTGTGCCTTTAATAGGCACACAGAGCAAGATTCTTAATCTGTTTGTTACACCTTTTAGTAATTGAAAGGCCAAACTAGCAACAGATTATTTATAAAACTCCATAAAACTATGACTTTTATTTCGTTTTAACACCCGGAGTGAACAATCTGTTGATATGTATTAATGCAGTGTCACACAGCTGTGAACATAGTGTTTTATTTCAGTCAACAGATTGGAAAGTTTTAGATAGACAACTAGTCAATCTACTTTGTGAAAATAATAAAAAACAAAATAAAAGCACCAACCCGTGTGGTTGGAGAACTGCACCGAGTTGATGGAGTCCACTTCAAAGCCCAGCACCTGGAAAAACAGGAATGCGGCAGCTGTGAAAATACAGAACAATAACTCCTCTAGAACCAGACCTGAACAAGCTTCTAAAAGTTTCACTGGGAGCCTTCAAGGCAAAGAGCAACCCAGAGATAATAGAATTAAAAATAATTATTAAGAATGTCACATCCACATACTGTTCGGGTCTGTCAACTTTTTTTAATTCTCCAATTCTACCAGACATTTAAAAACACAAATTACACGTCTAGTGAATATATGTCCAGGTTTTCCAGAGACAATTATATCTTGTTTAGTTTTTTTTTTAATTGTCATGTTTTTAAATGAAATGAATGAAATTTATATTTAAAAAAAACACACACACAAAAAAAAAAACAAGGCAGACTGCTAGTAAGCACCTAAATATATATGGTAACTGATCTAAATTGTAATTTAAAGTTGGTTCAGAATTTTTTATTTTTTTGTGCGTGTGTGTGTAGGGAGACCACTAGTTTGTATATTGAATGGGTTATATTATATGCACAAATGAGTCAGTGTGGTTAAATATAACAATAAAAAAAAAACATCCTTGAAATATGTCAGCCATGTGAATCAATATAAAGATGACTGAAATAGTTCATATTTTAATATAAAAACCTCTTGGAAAACCTGAGTAAATCCAGGCTAATTTGAATGAAAAATACTTTTGCTAAGCACTTACATGCATGTTTATGGTTAACCTTAAATTTCACTGACTGTCTCAAATCATAATAAATACATACCGTGCATAAGCTGAATGTGTGGTAAACACCCAGAAACACTTGTTTTATTTATTAATTTTTAACCAGGGAGGAGGGTCTTCAGCTAACAAAACTGCTCAGGGGACCACAGTTTTCTGAAAGCCAGCAGCTCAGGGGCCGGACATCCAGCGATTAAAGTCATTATGTAAATAAACCAAGTTTTACAATTATGTTACCTTTTAAATGTGTTTATTTTATTGTACTGAATCATAAATGCAACAAACAGAACCCAAAACCAAAATA
>JBBPBX010005915.1:29307-66186 GCA_038048925.1 Garcialebias charrua
TTTTGAAAAGCCGAGTTACGCAGTTTCTGGTTTTACGTAGTAAACGTAGCGCGGAGGAATTTGCCCTGTACTCTCTAAAAAAGCTAAGTCTGGTCCTCTGGACATTCAAAAAACAAAACAAAACTGTACTGTGAACGTGGTTTTACATCGTAAACGAATAGAGAATACGGAGGGATGGATCGAGCTGGACGGCGGTTTTACATCGTAAACGAATGGAGAATACGGAGGAGGGACAGAGGAAACTGCTTCACCAGCATCCCAGTAGGAAATTAACTCTTTTTTCCTTCATTATGGCTCCCAAATGTATGTGTTTTTTGATAATTATGTAGGGTACTGTGTTAGGATATGCTAAGTGCTTGGTAAAATACAGTACTGTCCGTATAAGGCGCAGTATGTACGTATGTTCCGACTTACGTCAAAATTTGGTGTACAACGCCGCGTAGGAACGTATCTCCATCGTAAATCGAGGACTACCTGTATATATATTTTTATTATTTATTTTATTTTATTGAAGTCATTGGTGGGCCGGATTGAAGTCACCCGCGGGCCGGACCGGAAATGTCCCGCGGGCCACCAGTTGATCAGCCTTAAGCCAGACACATTTTAAAATTGTAAATAAAAACATTTCAGCACCTAAACTTTGAAATGCCTTCACATGTGCAAACAGCCAGTGATGAAAGCATCCACACAGTGCTGCCTGTAACATGTCATTAGTGTAAAGCAGATTTGTTTTGGATTTAGTTATTAAATCTGCTGGTTGAACTGTACAATGAGAATGAATGGCCTGTTTGTTCAGGCCCTGTTTACACGGACACTGTGTGGGGGAAACGCAACTTTTGGGTATGTTAATTAGGTTGAAAGTTTTGCGTTGACATGGGCGAATCCTGTGGATACGACTCTCTCCCCCTCCACCCCCCGTACTCATGAATTTACTGTAGTTACCATGCTGGGCCTGTAGATGGCGCTGTGATCTTTGGAACCTTCACTACTGCGCATGCGCCACTGCTGCTTGAGGTAAACACAGCACACGAGGCAGCCTGTTTTCCTCTCTGGCTAAAAGTTCAGCTACTACAAGTTGTTGTCAACAAGTTAACAACAAGTTAAAGCTGGAATTTGGATAAGAGTCAACAGATCGGACACCGAGTGGGGCCGCTTCACACCAGCTGACTGGACGTCTGGACCGGAACCGAGTCAACATGTCTGACTTTAGTCCGTGAGAATCAGCTGATTTACAGCAGCGCTACAAGGTAAACGATGTTCTTAATAATGTTTCCTTGTGTTTAGTTCGATCACAGAACAACCAACTGAGGTTTTATTTTTATTTTTTTCCTGCGAGGTCGAAGCTGTTCCACGAAGCGGACCGGCGGTTCGGATGTGGGTCCAGTGTCCAGCAGGATGAAAACAACAGAGTCCAGTTCATTAAAGTTCGGTTAACGTGTTTTTAAAAGTGTTCAATTTAATTCTCAGTGTTTGTGACATGAGTTTGTGGTGTTGAATAAATAAATAAATTAAAAATCAACCTGGTGTCTTCATTTTCAACATGCAGCATGTTAGGCATGACGTAACGAGTCCAGATAGCTTCATTTAGCTCAGATAAATGTAAATATCTCCCACGCTAACATAAATACTGTTTATTATTGTTAAACTGTTAATATATAGCACATTTAGTATGTTATAGTGCAGCGTGACACGTGAAATGTCCGACTGCCTCGTTAACAGACAACTGGATCCAGGCAGCTGGCTCTCTTCCAACACAGATGCAGGTAAGGTGTAGAATAATTAAATATGAGAATCAAAATATATTCCATCAGCTATAGTTCAGAAAGTGGTGCGTGTGTCCACTGTCCAGTCCACCGCCATTGTTAAAATGCCGGCTGTCTGCGCGTGCGTGCTGCGTGCATGTGTTCAAACAAAAGCTCCACGGGAGATGTTTACATTATCAACGGGGGGTCAGCGAAAAAGTTCCACCTTGAGAGCAGGGTCAGAAAAGTATCGGAGTCATCGAGGGGGGCCAGCAGCGTCGTGTAGGCGATAAGCAAAGTCGCAAAGAGAAAGTAGCGGTTACACTCAAAATACGCGCCGTGTAAACTGGCCCTCAGTCACAGCAGAAATTAGTTGGTGATGTAACAAGCGAAACCAATCATTTAGAAAAATAGGAAGTGGCGTTCAAAGACGAACTTCTCACCGTTTGTCTCCGTCTTTACTGGACAGACCTGAGCCGCTGAGCAGCAGCGACCAGAAGACGACAGGATGTACTCACCTGCAGGGGAAATGTTGCCGACTTGTTCCCCACGTATCCCCTGACAACGTGACTCTGAATGGACAGCACACGGCACTCCATAACCGCAGTTGGCATCTAAAATCACCCAACAAAGATAAGATTGCTGAAGGAATTTAGCCGGTAACACGAATTAAAACTCAACAAACGCTCTGGAGAACTTGACAAATGAAAAGTAGGTTCGGCACCGAAGGGCACGAGATGTACCGTTGGTTGGAACGTTTCCAGTAAAAAAAATTTTTTTTTTTCAGGCAGCTGACCGGACACCAAAAATGATGCATTCAATGACTGGAGAAAAACGTGGGAAATATGAGTTCACATTTAAAGAAAATTTCAGCGGCAAACCTTTTTTCTTCTTCTTCTATTCAACGTTACAATTTACAAATCCAGCATTGTTTTTTGTTTGTTTCTTTTAAACCAAAAAACATTAAAATGTATGAAGTCAAACACAGATAATAAGCTAATATTTGTCGTGGCGGTAGCAACACGTGCAACATTTCTATCAAATACTTTTGTTAGACTGTTAGCAAAATATCTCATGAACCAACAAACTGATTTGAATGAAACCTGCAAAAAGTAATCATTGAATGCACATTTACAACTGAATAAATTTTGGGTTGATCAACTGCTTAACTAATCAACCTTTGTAAACACATGCGTTATAATTCTATCATTTTTACAGATAAAGTGGTCAAATTTGATGTGCTTGTAGCTGGAAGCTGTTCCTGTCATATACTTTAACTAACAAGCTGTGTGAAATGAAAGCTTTAAAACCTTGGCATACGAGCCAATGGGTGATGCATTTCTTCAAAGTTTTATTTATTTAACAGGTGGTTTTTTTGGAAAGATTTTTGATCTTTAACTTGTAACTGCTGATACCATTTTAACCATACGTAAACAATATACCGTTTTATAAATAAAAATATTATGTCCAATCTGGGTGGTAAAAACCGTGGTGTAAAGTTTCAAAAAAATAAATAATGTTAAATAGCCTATTGCAAATACATAAAAAAATACCTGGTTCATATTTGGGTTTATCATTGTTGCATTAAATCTAATGCCCAGTTAAACAATTTTTAGGAATGTTGTTTTTGTAAATAGGCACTAAAAATGGTGGCTTTATGGAGCTAAGTGTGTCTGACTCTTCCAGGTTTACACGCCTCTGCAGGTTATCATATGGGAATGACTGTGAGATGAGCATCAATCATTCAGGTTGTTGGACTGATATGTTCTGGAAACTTTTACATGAACCAGTCCCAGAAAATCTGTGTGAAAGCTTTATGCAGAGGTAATTAGGTGTCTTTCACTTTAAACACATGCGTTTTCAACCTTACATGTCTAAAACTCTAATTTTCATAAAAAATACGGATCATATTTCAAAATAAAATGTGCTACTACTACCTTTTTTGTCTTCCCTCGCTACTCTGTCTAAAAATAGCGCCCTCAGCGGTAAACCGGAAGTGACATCACAGGAGGGGAACGTTTGTGCTTAAAGCCCGAGATACACTCATGCGTCCTCAGGTACGCCACTCTACGCGCGCATTTTGTGCGCATGTGTTTTGCTGATATGCTTCAGCATATGTCAGAAACTATACGCTCGCGTTCTCCTTGTTGTAATATGAGCAGCTGCACACGGAGGGGACTCAACTGAGCTCGCTGATTGGTTACTTGCTGACACGCCTACTGAAATGATTGACAGCCAGCTCATGTAGCGCCTTGAAGACCGCGGCGGTGTTCATGCGGTGTTTCTACTATATATGTTGTAAAAAGTTCTCTCAGAAATAAAAATAATAACAGGGAGTGCTTTTCCTGCAGCACACAGCCCACCAGGGATATTTAAAACATCGCCGCACCCAGGTAGGACCTGAATTCATTCATTTCAATCATCGAGTGAACGGAGGAAGAAGCGGTTACTTGACTTTAGGCAAAAAAACAAAAGAAAAGGCCCGATCAGCGATAAAGAAGGGGAATTTATTTAATTTGTGTAACATACAAAACAGTCCGGCGCCGGGGAAGTTTATGTTCAGACACCGCGCATCGCGTATGCGTAGTAAAAAAAAACTTTTGCGCGTACGTGCCCTGAGGGGCTACGCGGGGCTACGCTTTTGCCACAGCGTACGTACGCTGCGTATAGGCGTATCGTGAGGACGCTCGAGTGTATCTCGGGCTTTAGCTTAGAAAAGATATGGCATCGCACCAAGAGGAGGCGACAGATCCTGAATATGAGATCGGACACAGGTTCAATACTGAAGGTCCACAGCCATATACCGTACTTTTCGCCGTATAAGTCGCTTCGCCGTATAAGTCGCTTTGTCCAATTATTGGCAATAATTTGGAAAAATCCATAAATAGGCTACGTCGCTTCGCCCTATAAGTCACATCTATTATGCGTCACCGCTACGTAGGGCTGGGCCATATCATATCGTTACCGGTAATACCGGTATAAAAAGCTTGCCCGGGCAAAAACCTTATATCATGATATGCTAATTTCATGACGTAATACGTCAGGGCGTCCCGCCCCTTAACACCCGACAACTGCGCACCTCCCCTCCACCAGTCTACTGGTGTAAAACGCTAATTAGTTACTGCTAAAATGTTAAAAACAACGCGCGCGTCTCAACTTCTCTCCCCCCTGCTCTGCAGCCGGCACAGACAGCTGTCCCCTCCTCCCCTCCTCCCCCGCCCTGCTCCGCTCTGCGCAGCTCGGTGCTGCATGTCTCGCTGCGTGTCCCCGAACTGTGTCACAAACTCGCGCGGCTCCACAGTCCGTCCACATCAGACACAGATCAGTTAAAAAAATGAATCAAGAGGAATGATGCCAAATGAACAGATGAAGCTGAAACATGAACAAGTTTCAGCCGGGTCAGCTGATCAACTTGTAGAAGTTACAGCTCATTTAAAGGAGCTGTATGTAACATTTTTTATAAACATATTTCTTCACTCTGCCACATCTCCTGACAGACTGATGTTAGCCAGGTAATCTCTGAAGAAAAAATATATACTTTAAAAATGATCTGTTATTTAGATTGAAAAAGTCTGCACAAAATATAGATTAAAAAACCACCACAAAAACTAAAGTGCAGGTGTAGTTTTACTTGGAGACTAAATACTTTACTAAATAAAGTAATTTCAGTAAAATTACCCCTTGTTGTTTTTTAAAATTTTATATAATACTGCAAAGCAACATGTTAAGTTAATTTTGTCAAATAAATACATTTGATTTTTTTTTTGGGTTATATCACGAAATTTATCGTTATCGTGATAATACTCTGAAATATCACGATATAATTTTTGAGCCATATCGCCCACCCCTACCGCTACGCGACGCGTCAGCGCCTCATTTGCCCTGCTAAAAATGGCAGCCACAGAAGCGAGCGAGCACGGAAGGACTTTACAAGATTAACACGGTAAAAACAATTACCGTATTTTCTGGTGTATAGGTCGCACCGGTGTATGGGTCGCATTGTCCAATTATCACCAATAGATTGGAAAAATCCCTAGATAGGTCGCACCGGTGTATAGGTCGCACCTACGTTTAGCTCTGCTGCAAATGTCTGCCACAGGAGTGCACAGCAAGGCTTTTAAGAAGATTAACACTTAAAAACAATTATTTGTTTGATTAAAAATTATAGCAAATATGTGTCTGAGCTGAACTTTTCCTTAATAAATGAAATCTGCTGGGTTTAAATTGTTTCGGTTTGACGTCTTCCAAACGGTCGCGTGCGCTACGAAAATAAATTATAAATAAATCGAATTTTATCTCAAATGTCTTATACAGGTCAACAGTTTGTAATTGAAACCCATATAATTACACCCTGTAAGCTAAAAAAATATCCACCGAGTGTTACTGGCCGTGGTGTAGTGGTAATGGCAGTCGTCTCCCGATCGGAAAGTTGGCGGTTCGACTCCCGGGACCCGCACTATGTGTCGTTGTGTCCTTGGGCAAGACACTTAACCCTGAGTTGCTCCCGGTAGGACTGGAAAGAACCTTGCATGGTAGTCTGCCGCCACCGGTTTATGAATGTGTGTAGCATTCAATATATATGTGTAGCACTTTGAGATTTTCAGTAATGAAAAGTGCGTTATAAATTGAATTAATTATTATTATTATTATTATTTATAACAATATAAACAGAAATAAAACGAAAGCTTGCACGAGACAATTCCGTCTAAAACAACAAATAAAAAATCAAATTTTATCTCAAATGTTTCATACAGGGCAACAGTTTGTAAATTAAACCCATATCTCTCTGAGAGCAGAAAAAAATATCTGCCGAGTGGTTTATGAGCTATTTATCTAAATACAGTACTGTAGTAGGTATCTGTTTACGGTAGCTAACCGCTAACAACAAAGCTAAAAGAACATTTTTTTTTATCTCAAACATCTCATAAAGCTAGTCACTTGTAAATGTCCATACAGTGATTACATTCTGTAAGTTTGATAAAAAAATCTGTCCTGTGGTTCTTGACTTATCCTTCATCCTTAAAATTTCTGAGAGAATGCTTTAAAAATTACCAGAGATCTGTCAAAGAGGCGAAATGTTTATTTTTATCTGGTTTGATTTCAGATAATTGCCACTGTCCTAGAGTGTTATTTAACACTATTAATTATGTTATAAATCCAGCTGTGCGTATTCTACCAGATGCCACAGCCACAAACTGTGAAAACTTTCTAAAATTCTTCCAGGATAAAGTGGCCTCAGTCAGACAGGTCACTGGTCCTGTTGCTCCTGACTACTCTGTTGTCTCTGTAGCTCCGGTTGTGTTTGAACAGTTTCAACCAGTGTCTCTTGCCACTCTCACTGATGTTGTTCAACATTTAAAGATCACCAATTGCCCTCTGGACTTTCTTCCATCCAGGTTTTTAAAAGAGGTTTTTAATTCTGTGGGTTTTTGTGTTTTAACACTTTTAAACTCCTGCCTTCGTTTAGGAATTGTCCCTGCTGCATTTAAACATGCTGTAGTTAGGCCCCTTCTTAAAAAACCTCACCTGGACCCATCAATTTTATCTAATTTTAGACCTATTTCTCATCTGCCTTTTTTATCTAAAGTTTTAGAAAAAATTGTTTTTATGCAGTTACAACCTGTTTTAGAAAATCATGGTATTTTTGAAACATTTCAGTCTGGTTTTAGATCCCGTCATTCTACCGAATCAGCCTTGTTAAAAGTCCATAATGACATTTCCATGTCCATGGATGCCAAGTGTCCCGTTGCACTGGTGTTGCTGGACCTCACAGCTGCATTTGATACAGTAGACCACACTGTCCTTCTATCTCGCCTACAACGTTATGTTGGAATTTCTGGTACAGCACTCAAGTGGTTCACTGACCAACAGAACATTCTCTGTCATGTTGGACACTCTTTCCTCCTCCACTGCCGTTCTCTCTTGTGGTGTGCCACAGAGTTCTATTCTTGGTCCTCTCCTCTTCTCACTGTGCATGCTGCCTCTTGGATCAGTAATAGCCAGACATAATTTTTCTTTTCACTGCTATGCGGATGATGTACAAATTTATCTACCAATGAAACCCAAAAACAGCAATCTTCTCACTCCCTACGCTGATATTAACGACATTAAACAGTGGCTCACTATAATTTTTTGTTTTTAAACGAAGGAACGACAGAATGCATCTTCTTCGGTGATTATGCTCCCTGTAACTTTGGAGCTCTAACTTCCAAATGCAGACCAACAGTTAAAAACTTGGGGGTGACATTTGACAAGGACTTAAAATTTGATAAACAAATAGCGTCTGTAGTCAAGGCCTGTTTTTATCAATTACGTCTTTTATACAAAGTTAAACCTTTTTTAAATCGTTTTGATTTAGAAAAGGCCATTCATGCTTTTATCACCTCAAGGCTAGACTACTGTAATTCCCTGTATGCGGGAATCTCCCAATCCTCCATTAGACGCCTTCAATTGGTCCAAAATGCTGCAGCTAGACTTTTAACCAACACCTCCAGACGTGAACACATAACCCCTGTTTTATTTTCTCTCCATTGGCTTCCAATTGATTTTAGAATTAAATTCAAAATTTTATTATTCACTTTTAAAGCTCTCAATGGTCTTGCCCCACTGTATTTGACTGATCTTGTAACTGTCCGTGAATATAGGAGAACACTGAGATCATCTAATTCATTCATTCATTCAACCTTTATTTAGTCAGGTAAATCTTTTGAACCTCAAGGGCTCATTTACGAAAGCGACCTGCTAAAACTAAAGAACAATGAACAGCAGTGGTATAATTTCCTTAAACAATAAACAATAAACAAACAAACAATAAACAATAGAAAACAAAAGAGAGAAGAAAAAAAAACAAAAGAAAGTTTTTTTTTTTTTTTTTTTTTACAAAGTATCAAAAAACTAGCAAAACATTATAAGGTAGACGTATAAAATCAAAGACAGGAACAAATCTGCATTGGTTTTTGCCAGGATTCCAACAGATTCTGAAAACCATTTAGAGAAGTCAAGGTCGAGAGCTTCAGATCTTTTTGTAAGATATTCCATGAAGCAGGAGCAGAGTAGGAGAAGGCCCTTTTTCCAAGTTCAGTCCTCACTGACGGAACACTGCAGGTAATCATGTCCTGAGAGCGCACACTGTAGCTGCACTCACGCAAAGACATGTAGGAGGAGATGTATGAGGGCAGCAGACCAAGAAGTGATTTAAAGATGAAAATGTACCAGTGGAAGAGTCTGCGTGAGGTTAATGATGTCCAGTTAACCAGTGAATACAGGGTGCAGTGGTGGGTACGATAATCACAACCAGTTATGAATCTTAGTGCACCATGATAGACAACATCCAACATCCGCAGGGTGCTTGTAGGAGCATTCATGTAGAGAATGTCACCGTAATCAATGGAGGGAAGGAAAGTCACAGACACAAGGCGTTTCCTGACATTCAGTGATAGACATGATCTGTTTCTGAAAAAGAAACCCAGTTTAACTTTCAGTTTCTTCACTAGGTTTTCCACGTGGAGTTTAAAAGAGAGATGTGAATCAATCAGGATACCCAGATATTTATAGGAATCAACAAACTCAATAGGGACACCATTTGAAGAAAAAATCAGAGGAGGATCTGCTGGAACCGCCTTCCTATTTGAAAAAAACATCCCTTTTGTTTTATCAGCATTTAGGACAAGTTTGAGACGGAACAAATCTGACTGGATGATGTCAAAAGCAGATTGCAGTAACAGGAAAGCCTTAGCAACTGTTTTAGCTCGGCAGTAAACAACTGTATCATCAGCATAGAAATGTAAGGATGCATCAGGGATGCAGTGACCTACATTAGCTATGTAGATTGTAAAGAGAGTGGGTCCTAAAACTGAGCCTTGTGGTACACCATTTTTAACTGTTAAATAGCTGGAAGAAGTACCGTTATGTTGAACACATTGCCTCCGATTGGAAAGATAGTTAGAAAACCAACCGATGGTGTGATCAGAGAAACCGATTTCTGAGAGCTTATGACACAGGATGTTATGATCCACAGTGTCAAAAGCTCTAATACATTTCTCCTGTCCATCCCAAAGTCCAACTACAAACGTTGGGGTGACCGGGCCTTTTCTGTCGTTGCACCCAGTCTCTGGAATATGCTACCTCTGGACTTGCGCTCCATCACTCATATGGAGTCTTTTAAATCTAATCTTAAAACCTTTTTATTCAGGCAGGCTTTTAATACCTAGTAGTTCTTTGACATTCTTGTTAGGTCTTAATTGTTTTTAATTTTTTACTGGCTGTTTTTTATTGTTATTTTTTATTGTTTGTTTTATTTCTGTATTGTTCAGCACTTTGTGCACCTTCTGGCTGCTGAAAAGGGCTCTATAAATAAAGATTGATTGATTGATTGATTGATTGATTGATTGATTGATTGATTGATTATCTTGCTAACAAACAGCTAACAAACAGAGCAAAAAGTAGTTATCTCCAGAGCAGGAGGCCAGGCAGCGACAGAGGCAGTACGAGCAGAGGAGGCTTTTTTCGGACACGTGAGCTGGAAACGGTCGGTGGACTCTCTGGAAGTGTCCCCTAGCGGACAAAAGTGGTACTGCATCATTATTTGCAAACATGAAAAACAGTCACATCTGAGCCAAAAATTGGTCTAAACATGTGGGAAAAAATCCATAAATATGTCGCTTCGCCATATAAGTCGCAGGACATGCAAATTAGTTTAAAAAAACAGCAACTTATACGCCGAAAAGTACGATAGTTTTGAGCCAACAGCAAGAGGTGAATTCAGGAGCAACAGAGCTATCTAAATGGTGAAAGAAGAGCTATTGAAACGTGGGAACATGAAAATGCACACAGACTTTTAAATGCTAACTGGTAAGAACATTTTTTAATGTAAAGTTTTGACATAAGTATGTCATCTCTGCATAAAGAGTTCAAATACCACTAAAATCTATTGTACTTTCTTATTTTTATTATATACGTTATCTCTTATGTAAATTGGACTCTGAGTCTGTAATAAAATATATAATCTATCTATCTATCTATCTATCTATCTATCTATCTATCTATCTATCTATCTATCTATCTATCTATCTATCTATCTATCTATCTATCTATCTATCTATCTATCTATCTATCTATCTATCTATCTATCTATCTATCTATCTATCTATCTATCTATCTATCTATCTATCTATCTATCTATCTATCTATCTATCTATCTATCTATCTATCTATCTATCTATCTATCTATCTATCTATCTATCTATCTATCTATCTATCTATCTATCTATCTATCTATCTATCTATCTATCTATCTATCTATCTATCTATCTATCTATCTATCTATCTATCTATCTATCTATCTATCTATCTATCTATCTATCTATCTATCTATCTATCTATCTATCTATCTATCTATCTATCTATCTATCTATCTATCTATCTATCTATCTATCTATCTATCTATCTATCTATCTATCTATCTATCTATCTATCTATCTATCTATCTATCTATCTATCTATCTATCTATCTATCTATCTATCTATCTATCTATCTATCTATCTATCTATCTATCTATCTATCTATCTATCTATCTATCTATCTATCTATCTATCTATCTATCTATCTATCTATCTATCTATCTATCTATCTATCTATCTATCTATCTATCTATCTATCTATCTATCTATCTATCTATCTATCTATCTATCTATCTATCTATCTATCTATCTATCTATCTATCTATCTATCTATCTATCTATCTATCTATCTATCTATCTATCTATCTATCTATCTATCTATCTGTATGGAGCCCTGTGTGTGGGTTAAAAGCAGCTGGGTGCACTGAAGAATGCCCTGTGGATATGAATTCAAATTAATATGCAAGAGATATAGTTTACCAGCAGATGGCACAATAAAACAGGAATTCACTGCGTTTTTTATTAAAACATTGCACATTAAGTGAAACTGCACTTGCACTAGAAGACTTAACTATCAGTCTATAGAGCATTGAAGAGAGAATACAGTATTTTGTTGTAACGTGAAGTGAATAAACCTGTGTAACTCAAACAAACTTGTCTTCACAAAGACAAATGATCCTTTATTTAAAGTGTGTATTTCTACAGGTATTTGTTTATTAATAAAAACAAACATTGCATGCACACGGTGACTTCTCAAGATGACTGTGTGCAGAGAAAAGTATTTCAGGGCTTTCTCACCTTTCACAATCTAACCACAACAGAAGCCACACCGAAGCACGTCATGCTTTTGAACTTGTTTAAAGAGCCAGAACACCCTTTATTCTTTTACAAAGAGGCCATAAAAAGAAGTAGGCCTAATCCAAGCTGGAACTTAACGATGAGGATTGCTCTTGTTCTGCACTCAACGCTGCTCAGTGTTGGTGGGTTGTGAGGAGGAGGGGGTGCTCTAAGGGGTCTCATCTCAGTATGAAATGTGGGTGAAAGAGGACTTAAAGGGATGCAGCTGAAGGGTCGACTGAACAGAACACAAAGTGTACTGCCTCTGACACCTGGGTGAGAAGCACAGAGGCCACACAGAAAAGTGGCCGAACCAGGTGGATGAGCTGAAAGCTAATCGTCAGAAATATGCCCACGGGGACAGCTGCACACTAAAACTTCTGAGACTTGGCTCATTGTGTGAAAGCTGATTTGGCATTTACACTTTTGTTTTCCTGATTTTTTTTTTTCTGTATGTTTTATGGACAGTAAATTGTTCTGCATACTTTGTGCTGTTTTAATCATTCCTTCAGCAAAACGCTAAGCTAAATCAAGAAATGGGTGCTCCGAATTAGGATTTTTGTGACTTCCCTACTTAAATTTTTATCTTTTTACTTTTTAAAACAAATATTTCCCTCATAAAAATGCATACAGATTGTTTAAATTTGCTTGTTCTCTTTAAATCTTCTGCAAATCACACTGGTTTTGTCTTTTTATGGCACTTTTAGCTTTTAGCAACCATTCTTTTACCATATTTTCCGGCCTTTAAGTCGCTCCCCCCATAAGTCGCTTTAGTCCAATATGTCCAATAAAATGGAAAAATCCATAAGTATGTCGCTTCGCCCCATAAGTCCCATCTATTACGCGTCGCGTATGTTACGCATCACCTCCGACAACTCGGAAATGTGAGCCATGTTTTGCCCAAAATGGATTGGCTGTAAATTGCGGCCACAGGAGCTTGCACGGAAGGACTTTAACAAGATTAACACGGTAAAAACAAAGCTGAAAATTATAGCAAAGATGTGTCTAAGCTGAACTTTTCCTTAATAAATGCACGTAATTGTCAAATAAGCTGAATTTTAAGAAATACAGTAGTTTCGCTATTTCGCGTGCTGCGAAGCGTGCACGCGCAGCGAGCGGATATGCTTCATTTCTTTAAAATTTAACAATATAAACAACTAAAAAATATATTTGTTGGCTGACATTATAGTAAAAGTGTTTCTGAGCTTAACTTTTCCTTAATAAATGCACGATCAGCTGGATTTAAAAATTAGTTTCGCTACGTGCACCCGCACGGGTGGGACCGCTGCATTTTCTTTAAAATTTAGCAAGATAAACACTTAAAAATATATTTGTTTGCTGACATTATAGCAAAAGTGTTTCTGAGCTTAACCTTTCCTTAATAAATTCACGTAATGGTCAAATCAGCTGGATTTAAATTTTTTCGCTTTGATGTCTTCCTAACGGTCGCGCGCGCTGCGAAAATAAATTATAAATAAATCTAATTTTCGCTCAAACATCTCCTAAAGCTAACTCATTGTAAATGTCCATCCAGTGATCACTTTCTGTAAGTTTCATTAAAATCTGTCGTGTGGTTCATGAGCTATTTTGCTAGTTCAGACCTCCAGAGAGCAGGAGGCCGTGCTGCGGCAGAGTGAGTCCGACCAGAGAAGGCTTCTGTCGACACGTGAGCTGGGAACAGTCGGTGGACCCTAGCGGCCGAAAGTGGTACTGCGCCCCTAGCGGCCGAAAGTGGTACTGCTTCATTTTTTTCGTCAGAATTAATGGAAACTGTCATATCTCAGCCAAAAATTGGTCTAAAAATATGGGGAAAAAAGCCATAAATATGTCGCTTCACCCTATAAGTCGCAGGACATGAAAAGCAGTAAAAAAAACTGTGACTTATAGGCAGACAAATACGGTAGCTTTCAAAAAATAATAATAAACAAGGTTATTGTCATTGTGCGCAGTACAACACATTTTACCATTCTGCTGCGTTTAGCTAGCCTTTTGCTACTTGTAGCCTTTAGCTGACCTTTGGCCATACATTTAGTTTCTGGTTGCCATTTTGCTTCATTTAACTTTTAACTAGTAAAATGCCACTTTTGGCTTTCAGTTACAATTTATTTTAGCATTTAGCTAATGTTCTGCCTATTTAGCTTTAAGAACTCAGTCTCAAACATTTTCAAGTAACGAAGCCTGCAGCATGCACACCGCATTATGTTTCTCAAATCAGTCCCAAAGATGTGAGACAATAACAATTGTTTCTTAGCTCACTGTTTGTTGCCTTTTAGGGCTGGATCCTTAAAATATGGTGAAGCTAAAAGGAGAATGAATTGTGTTGTAAATTATAAACATGTTTTTAAATGCAGGATAAAATGGATTAGAAATTTATCAATAAACCATAAAAAAATGAAAAACAAAATGAAGCATTTTATTATTGGGCTATGCATCACAATTGAAGAGGATTGGAGGATTGTGTTTAAGGTTTATGACGACAGCACACAGTAATAATCCCTGTCAGCGTTCAGCATTTATTGAGGGGTTATTACAGCTTCGACTTAGTGGCAGTGGGGAAAAGAGTCTGGAGTGGTATTTAGTACGGCAACTTTTGTGTTTACTTATTAAAATCCTCATGTTTTTAGGTAAAGCTGCAAATTGTTCCAACAGGGATTTGAAAAGCTACACTGTAAACATTCATTCTCACAAAAAATAATCTTTATGTTTATGCTTATTAAACATAATCACTGAAATCATGAAAATTAACTGAGCAGTAAAGATAAAATTAAACATTAGCAAGTAAATGAGAAATAAAAACAGACTCACTTGCTTTAAAAAGGGTAATTCCACATAAGCAAACCGATCTGTGTTCTCAGTTCTTCTGAAATGCTGCTACTCCATCTTATTTGAAATACTTTTTGCAACTGCTTAGTCATACAGAAACATAACCACTGTGGTTATTTAGAGAAGTAAAACCAGAGTGGGAGGTGTAAAATACTACAGTATGAAGAAAATTAATGTAAACTTAAAGGTGCAGTCTGCAGTTTCTGTAGTGCAGTCTGTAAGTTTTCTAATAATATATTTTTAACATATTTCTTCACTCTGTCACTATCTCCTGACAGACTGATGTTAGACAAAGTAATCTCTGAAAAAAACTATATTCCCCTTGCTTCTCCAGGTGTTACTAAAAGCATTTCTAAATTCCCACAGTGACCCGCCGTTAACCAGCCAATAAAAACAGAGTTTTTAACCAGCCAATAAAAACAGAGCTTCTCACTTCTCACGCTCCTAACCCACGCCCCCGCCTGTCCCAGCCCCAGCGGCCGCGCACGTTCTCGTTCAAAGGATTGCAAAGCGATGCAAAACTGTTTTGTATGTGACACAAATGTATTAAATTCCCCTTCTTCATCCCTGATCTGGACTTTTCTTTTGTTTTTTTTGCCAAAAGTCAAGTGATCGCTTCCTCCTCCGCTGACTCCATGACTGAAATGAGGAAATGAATGAATTTGTCACGAGCGAATTAAACTCGGGTTCAACGTGGCTGCGCGAGGCTCAGCAGATTTCATGGTGTTCTGGACCAGCGCTCCATGTTTTTATTTTATTTTTTAGAACGTTTTATTAACATATAAACACAGAACTTCGCAGCGGCTGCGACAGGACATGCAGTGGAGGCGGAGCTAAGAAGGCAGAGCTGAATTTCAGCGAGAGCAAGGGGGAGCAGAGCCATATATGGCTCTGAGGGGGAGGGACCAGAATGCTTTCCCTGTTGAAAATTTTTCTAAGTGCTGTGTTCTACAAAAACTGCAGAGTGCACCTTTAATGTAAAAACATACAACAGATAATGCATATACATGTATAAATCAAAAATAATACAGTACTGTATTCTAAAATGTGTAGTTTGATCTATTTCATGCTTTGATTATGTGCAGACGTTAAATTATTTTTTAAACTCCATTAATTAGTTAATAAGTCAAATATATGTTGTTCATACATATATTTGTACTTGTGAGCACACATTGCAGATTAAACATTGAAATAATAATAAATAAATAAATCATGTGGGTTACAGTACATTAAAAGAAAAAAGGGGGACGGAACTTGCAGGGGGGCGGATCACCACCTGAGCGTGAGCCGTCACCTTACCGTTATTTTGCTCTTCTCGATGGAAATCCCTCCGCCCGGAGCAGCGGGCCCAAGAAGTAGCTCCGCCTCGGATGCTAACAGCAGGCGGGAGGAGGAGGAGCCAGGTAGCGGCCAGACTGACACGTAACAGTCCTGCGTGAAATTAAAGGAAGAAGCTGCATCTTTTTTTCTACAAACTGACTTTTGGAATCACCAGCTACCTCACTCCATCCAGGCTTGATGAATAGCGGAGCTGTCCCGTCCCGGAAGTCCGTTTGAGCGCCTCAGTTGGAAGCGACCGAAGCGGGACGATCCCGACGGGATAGAGCCGACGCTTAAAATGAGATTTTCTGTGTTTATTTCTGTCCTGCGCTCGCTCGGCCCGGTGGTAATCGGCATTTCGCTGGGGTTCACGCTGAGTTTGCTCAGCGTTAGCTGGACGGAAGAAGCGTGTCCTCTCGAGGGCACCAAGGAGGGCGAGGATGTGACTTCGGGGCAGGATGGTCTGCTCAGGGGAGCCCGAAAGCCCAACTCCGTGTCGGCTCTGAGCGATGCCGAGTCCGAGGAGGATTTTGAACCAAGAATAGTCCCATACAAACAAGTCCAACCCAGTGCTCCAAAGAAAGTTTTCAGGTAAATTCCAGTCTAAACTTGTGAATTCATTCTAAGTGAGCGCTTATACATGAGGTTAGACCCATAAATGATCTTCACAATTAAAACACGTGCATGATCTCATCATAGTACCCGAGTCATTCTATAATTGGAGATGCATTTGATGTCCAGAGTCATTATTTTTGGCCTGCTTTGTTGAATTTTTTTCTTCTTTTTTTTAATCTTAAAAATATCTTGATTATTTGTATGGATCACAATATGTCACTGTTCATAACTAATATAATTACATTTAAACATGCTTTATCTTCTTCTTCTTTCGGCTTTTCCCTTTTCAGGGGTCGCCACAGCGAGTCCTCCTCCACCTCAGTCTGTCCTCTGCATCCTCTGTCCTCACTCCAACTACCTTCATGTCCTCTCTAACTGCATCCATATATCTCCTCTTTGGCCTCCCTCTTTGTCTTTTTCCTGGCAGCTGCATTTCTAACATCCTTCTACCAATATACCCACTGTCCCTCCTCTGGACATGTCCAAACCATCTCAGTCTGGCCTCCCTAACTTTATCTCCCAGTTGTTCAACATGTGCTGTACCTCTGATGATCTCATTCCTGATCTTATCCATCCTTGTCACTCCTAAGGAGAACCTCAGCATCTTCATTTCTGCCACTTCCAGTTCTTTCTCCTGTCTTTTTGTCAATGACACTGTCTCCAGACCATACAACATAGCTGGTCTCACCACTGTCTTGTAAACTTTTCCTTTGACCTTTGCTGACACCTTTTTGTCACAAATCACTCCTGAAACTTTTCTCCATCCACTCCATCCTGCCTGGACTCTCTTTTTCACCTCTTTACCACATTTCCCATTTTCCTGGACAGTGGACCCCAAGTACTTGAAGTCCTGCACCTTTGTGACCTCTGCTCCTTGTAGCCTCACTGTTCCACTGGCCTCCCTCTCATTCACACACATGTACTCTGTCTTACTACGGCTGACTTTCATTCCTCTTCTTTCAAGAGCATACCTCCACCTCTCCAAGTTCTCTTCCACTTGTTCCCTGTTCTCACCACAGATCACAATGTCATCTGCAAACATCATAGTCCATGGGGATTCCTGCCTGACCTCATCTGTTAGTCAGCCATAGTTCCATAAACATAACTACTTGTTGTCCGAGTTGGTCATGGCTTTTCCTTCCCATTTTTGAAAATGATGGAAAAACAGTTTTTTCAGGTGTTGTTTTTTGGAAACTATAAAATATTCAAAATATTTTTGAATGTCCAGAGGACCAGACTTAGCTTTTTTAGATTTTTCTACCTGGATTATTGAGCATGCATCAGGGTACTATAAAATATTATTTTTCCAGCTTGTTGAAATAGTCAATTATACAGGAATATTGCAGTAAATTAATTAAAAAGACTTTTTTTTTCTAAAAAAAAAAGTGTCAGAATATTTCGTCAACTGTTACCATAAGGTTCTGTCCCTTAAAATTTTTGGAATGACATTCCACGGCTATAAAAGTTGCATGAAATAACATCACTTCCTTTTGCTGACAAGATCTCAAGCACTCAGAGGTATGCCTACCCTTCTCTGAGAAATTATTTCAATATGAAAAGCGTCAACACCAAGAGTTATCGTTTTTTATGTCAATCTTGTTACTCTAATATCACTAGGAAGACACTACTGATTTTTTAAATAAAAATATTTCTATTTAAACCTTTTTAAACCATAATTTTATTGGTGACGTGCGCTTTTAGCATTTATGCTAGCAAGTGGAGTTTTTAACAAAAACGTTGGAAATTGTCAATTCTGTTACAGTCAAACTCTGTTACTAAGTTAACCAAAATTTGAGAAATTATCAGGTTTTTTTGTAATTTCTTGAAGTGCCAAATGTATCTCCAATTATAGAATGACCCACCAGCATCATTTTTCTTGCTCCTTCTTTCTTATCTCCCACCTTATTCCTTTATAAGATGCTGTTGGACTAACACTGAGGCTGACTGTATGCTTACACACTCTGCAGGCTCTAACTTACATTTTCTTCATAAGCAAGCAAACATTTCCAAGAATTTATGGATAGAGACACTGTTTGGATGTTCACCCAGGTACCCAAAGCGGCTGAAGGTCATGTCAGTCCCTCTAAATACCTCAAGGAGAAAGTTTACTCAAGTTAGACTGGAAAACTTTCCCAAGCTGGCAGAAACTTGTTTTGCTTATCCCAGAACACGTCAAAACCTAGTAATAAAAGAGCTATTTTTTTTTATGGCTCAAAGAAAGCTGTTTATATTTCTTTGTAGTCTAATCAACAGCTTTTTGTATTTGTCCTAATATGTGGCCAAAAAAAGTAAATTGTTTCTCTTGTGATCCTGAAATATATAAATATCCTTGCTTTTTCTTGTCTATTTTGTATTGCTCAATTGTTTATCTATTATTCATCTGTAAGGTGTGCCGATATTGTAAGCCACCCACCATTGATGACATGAGAGGTACAAGTCATGAGTAAAGATGAATTGCTTTGCAAGTCTTTGCACGTTTTTCACCCCCGAAGAGGTGATTTCTTTGTTTTCCTGCATATCAGGTTTCTAAAACAAACAGGATGGAAAGAGAGGTTGAATTATCTGTGTGACTGACCAGTGCTGAGCATTTAGCTAAAATCTGTTGAAAAAGCTTGTTCAAGTTGAGCTTCTGGAAACAGAACTCTAGCTAAAAGGAGGGAAAAAAAACTACCGGTACCTGAAATGCTACAAGAAGAATGCTAAAAGCCAAAAGTAGCAAAACACAAGATAAAAGCTAAACAGGCTAGATGAAAGCTTTAAGTAGAAAAATGACACCTGTAAACCTAAGTAGGAAAAGCTAACAGCATCAAAACCCTAGCTGAAAGTACTAACCCCCTAAGACCTGGACTCTTGTATAATAGATGCCAGGTCCTAGGAGGATAAAGATGAGTATAGCTAAAAGTAGCAAAAGGCTAGCTAAAAGCTAACAGTAGCAGAATGCTAGTTATAAGCTAATACTGTAGTGTCAAAACCCTAATAAAATGTAATTTGTAAACTAGTTGCTAAAAGTAGCAACATGCCAGCCAAAAGTATAGAAACTCTAGCTAATAAAACAAGCTAGGTAAAGATAAAAAGTAGCAAATGGCTAGCTAAAAGTTAACAGTAACAAAATGCTAGCAAAAAGTAGACCGTGTAAAGTGAATTTCAACATTTTCTTCAATAAACATTATAAATGTCATAATTGTAATCTTGTAAATGAGTAAAAAGTCTCAAAATTGTAGCTCAATTAATTTTGGAGTTATAGAGCAAACTGTGTATAAAGATATTTCTGTTTCAGGATTTTTTAGGCGTGTTTTAAATGTGACCGAGTTTCGTCACGCGGTCTTCTTAAGTATAGCCCCACCCCCTGCAGCTCCAGCCGTATAAATTCGCCTCGGTGGAGCCGTTCACTCGCGAATCGCAGATAGCATCAGATAGCAATAGCATAGATATTTTGTTCATTGTTAGCTAGCTAATCAATTATGCCTCGTTCGTGCATCTTCCCTGGATGTCGCAATGGTCAGGGCACCCGTACAAATCATAACGTGTTTTTATACCACGTGGTTTTATACCGAGTATCTGTAATGCCTGGATAGGTCAATGGATAAAGCGTTTGCCTTCCGTCCCAAACCTTATGGGTTCAATTCCCGCATGGTACAACTTTTTTTTTTTTTATTCATTCCAGATTAAAAACACACAAGAAAACTATTTACAAAAACAGCGTAACTCTTGGAAAAAGTAGCTGCTGTTACAGACAGAACTCAGATAAAAACAGAGCAGGTTTACTGGCTCTGCTGTCTGCCTCTCCACACACAGCTCAGCTGCAGGCCGCAGTACTGCGCTGAAACCACGCCCACGCGCTGACACGCCCCCACAGTTTCAGACCAAGGGAAAATTATGTTTTTTCATGATTTTTGAGACTTAATTTTATAAGGAAAACAATGTTTTTAATCAGTCAGATTTATATGGGTGATTAATAACACATATTTATGCCATGTGACAAACTAAAAACACACATTTAATTTCACTTTACACGGTCTTTAAACATATAGCTATAACCTAATCTGTAAATGTAGCAAAATGCCAGCTAAAAGCTAAAACTGTCAAAGCCCTAGCTGAGACACATTCTTACAATAATGTAAGCTAACAAATATATATATTTTTTAGGTGTTTATCCTGCTAAAATTATTCATTTATTAAAGAAAAGTTCAGATCAGACACGTATTTGCTATAATTTTTATCAAACAAATAATTGTTTTTAAGTGTTAATCTTCTTAAAAGCCTTGCTGTGTGCTCCTGTGGCAGACATTTGCAGCAGAGCTAACCACGGTCCACATTTTGACGTAGGTGCGACCTATATTCAGGTGCGACCTATTTATGGATTTTTCCAATTCTTTGATAATAATTGGACAATGCGACCTATATTCAGGTGCGACCTATATTCCAGAAAATACGGTAATTGTATCAAAAGCTTGATTAATACAATACTCAAAGTAGCAAAGCAGAAGCTAAAATTGTGCAGAACTGTAGCTGAAAATTAAAACTGACCAAAGAAGACCAATATAGCACAAGTATTCTGAAGCAGATTTCAAAGAGAACATTGTTCTTGAAGGAATTGAAGAGATCTTGACGTGTTCTGATTGGAAAACCTGTAAATAAAGTAAAAAAAATTGAAAAGTGTAAGTTACAACAAAATCCCACCCATCTTAAATGAGCTGAATGTTGTCATGTATGATTGGTTCTGCAGACGTTGCTAGATTGCAAAAAACATTAGAAAATTAAAAAACTGGAAACTACAGTGTGAATGTCTAAATCAGGGTTTACACAGTTGGAGGAATCAGTTTAACTATTTTTCAGGTTTTGCAAGTTCTTTTTATTAACTGTAATACCTTGTAGTTTAAAAACTTGTTGAACTGTTTGTCCTATAACTCAGTAAAAAAGCAGCGTTCATCCAGTAGCTCTTTGGTCTGACATGTTTTTCAGGGCCAAATACATAAGCACAGAGTTGGGAATGCGAGAGCGCCTCTTCGTTGGGGTTCTGACATCCAAAAACTCCATCAACACCCTGGGCGTTGCTGTGAATCGCACCATAAGCCATCACTTCGACGCCGTGGCCTTCTTCACCGGCTCGCGCAACCGCAAAGTCCCTCACGGCATGTTTGTGGTTTCTCACGGAGACGAGCGACTGATCTGGAACATGTTTCAGACCATCAAGTTTATTTTTGATCATTACATCAATGAATACGACTGGTTCTACTTTGTCCAAGATGACGCCTACACAGAAGCCGACAGGATCAAGGCGCTGGTGGAGCACCTGAGCGTGGATCGGGAGCTTTACATGGGCCGTCCTGAGGAGTTCATAGGTGGGGAAATGGAGGGGAAGTACTGCTACGGGGGGTTTGGGTACCTCCTGTCACGCAGCTTGCTCCTACGACTTCAGCCTTTCCTGGAAAACTGCAGGAATGACATCCTGAGCTCCAGGCCTGACGAGTGGCTCGGAAGATGCATCATTGACTACACCAGCACAAACTGCGTTAGTGAATGTGAGGTAGGCTAACCCTTCTCAAAAGTGGTGCGTAATTACCACCATTCGTTCACTTCTCTTTTTGTTTGTGCATACAGCGCAGTGTTTGATGGTATAAAATGGTTTCTTTGGTTCAAAATGTTCCAGGCTTAGTGGGAAATGAAAGGAAGCAGTTCATGTCTGAATGAATGTTGAGTTGTAAAGAAGTGCTTGAAGATTCAGAACAGCTGTGTGATAGGTTACAGCAGGGGGTTCTCTTACAGAAAAGCCTAACTGTCCCTTTAGAAACCGTTCTTCGCCCCCCAGGGCGGCACTTAAAACTGACAGACAGCTATATAGAACTGTAATTACTGTGTTGGCGAGAAGATGGTATTCATATTACAGAGTAGAGGGGCTAATGCCCTTTAACTCTAAGCAGCACCGGGGG
The DNA here is from genome assembly GCA_038048925.1 of Garcialebias charrua. Classification (NCBI taxonomy): domain Eukaryota; kingdom Metazoa; phylum Chordata; class Actinopteri; order Cyprinodontiformes; family Rivulidae; genus Garcialebias; species Garcialebias charrua. The sequence continues at coordinate 51,974 of JBBPBX010005915.1, forward strand.
CAAAGTGGAATAGGTAAGCAGGTACGGAGTGCACAGCTGAGAGTTCAGCTTAGGTTCAATAGTGTGAAAATCCCCTGTGGGTCAACATGCTCTGCTCCTATAATGTCATTAGCATTTAGGGTCAAACAAGCTTTGTCCCACTGGCTAAAGGCATTTTTTGTGTCTTTCAGCACACTTTGCTTTCATTATCCTTCACTGCCGAAAGGCAGACAGTGTGTGACAAAGTTTTTGCCCCCGTCTGTGAGTTGCCAAAAAATGTTTTCTAACCCCCCTGGATAGATTTTATTAAAACTTTCAGAAAAAAATTGGATGTGTATAAACAACTTATCTTTTGGAGTGTGACTCATCCTGGCTGCCACAGCCATTCATTCAACCTTTACAGGTTACCGTACTTTTCGGCGTACAAGTCTCTTCTGTGTATAAGTTGCTTTGTCCAATTATTGGCAATAATTTGGAAAAATCCATAAATACGTCACTTCGGCCTATAAGTCGCATCTATTATGCGTCACCGCTACGCGACGCGTCAGTGCCTCATTTGCCCTGCTGAAAATGGCAGCCACAGAAGCAAGCCAGCACGGAAGGACTTTACAAGATTAACACGGTAAAAACAATTATTTGTTTGCTGAGAAAAAATATATTTCTTAGCTGACATTATAGCACAAGGGTTCCTGAGCTTAACCGTTCCTTAATCAATTCACGAAATGGTCAAATCTGCTGGATTTAAATTGTTTCGGTTTGACGTCTTCCAAACGGTCACGTGCGCTACGAAAATAAATTATAAATAAATCGAATTTTATCTCAAATGTCTTATACAGGTCAACAGTTTGTAAATGAAACCCATATAATTACACTCTGTAAGCTAAAAAAAATATCTGCCGAGTGGTTTATGAGCTATTTATCTAAATAGTAGGTATCTGTTTACGGTAGCTAACCGCTAACAACAAAGCTAAAAGAACGATTTTTTTTTATCTCAAACATCTCATAAAGCTAGTCAGTTGTAAATGTCCATACAGTGATTACATTCTGTAAGTTTGATAAAAATCTGTCCTGTGGTTCTTGACTTATCTTGCTAACAAACAGCTAACAAACAGAGCAAAAAGTAGTTACCTCCAGAGCAGGAGGCCGGGCAGCGACAGAGTCAGTCCGAGCAGAGGAGGCTTTTTTCGGACACATGAGCTGGAAACGGTCGGTGGACTCTCTGGAAGTGTCCCCTAGCGGACAAAAGTAGTACTGCACCATTTTTTGCCAACATGAAAAACGGTCACATCTGAGCCAAAAATTGGTCTAAAAATATGGGGAAAAAAATCCATAAATATGTCGCTTCGCCATGTAAGTTGCAGGACATGCAAATTATTAAAAAAACAGCGACTTATACGCCGAAAAGTACGGTAGTTTAATTGAGAACTGATTTTTTTGCTATGTAAGCGCCTGGGGAGCAACTGGGGATAGCCAACTGACTTTATGGGGTGGCTGTGGCTAAGTGCTCAGAGTAGTCGTCCTCTAATGCAAGAGTTGGGGTTCGAATCCACCAGCAGTCACATGCCGAAGTGTCCCTGGGCAAGACACTGAACCCCTCTTTACTTCCGATGTGTGTATGAATCAGTGTATGAATGTGATCTAAAGCTCTGATTACGGTAGTCTCTTTAGAACGACTTGTTCACTTGTTCAGTTAACTTTGTAGAGATCTAGTACTGTAGAGTGCTGTATGAATGGGAAAATGAGGGAACAGATTGTAGTGTAAAGCACTTTGAGTGTCTTGATAAGATACAAAGGTGCTATATAGGAATCCATTTCCCTTAAACAGTCATAACCATCAATTTTACAATTCAGTTTCGTTTATTTCCGTTTATTTAGTGCCAGTTCACAGCAAATTTCTCAAAGCACTACAAAACATCCACATGTGTTAAAATGTCAAACAGTGAAAGTCATCAATCTATAGCAGCCACCAGACTGCATTGAATCTCCAGTTTGCCCAAACCTCCCATCCTGAGTAAGCATATAATAATAATAATAATAATAATAATGTCATATTTTTGTCATCTGTGCATGTTTCCATACAAGACGAAATTTGACTCTGCATTTAACCCAATCACCACCAGGTGGAAGCGGGCAGCTATAGAAAGCGCGTGATAGTGGAAAGAAAAAATTCCCTTATTAACTCAGCAGAACTTGGGATAGGCAGCAATCTTCCTCGACTGGCTGGGGAAAGAGGGTACAGGAAGGTGATACAGACAAATAGAAAGTTGCTGATCCAGGTGTACTATCTATGGAGAGAAAGACAGAAAAACATGTTTATGATGGAAATAAATGCAAATACAAACAAGAAAAGTAGAGCGAGAGATAAATAGCTACCACTCATAGGATGATTTTAAAGTAAAACTAGCATGAAAAAAGGCTGGTGATACATTCCTTCTAGGAATGCTAATTGTTTTATTTCTTTTTAATTATGTTTTTTAAATGTAAAAATGAGTTGCTAGAAACTGAATTAATGACATACTTTCTATGTACAGGCCTAGCTTTTGTTGTTGAGTCACTCCATGGATGTTAAGTCTCATCTCATTTTTCCCCCTTGGCCTCAACCCAGAGCAGTAAGCCATCTTGTTGCACAATTGAGAGACTATCTGAAGTGCCCCGAGCCAGAAGAGCACCAGTAGAGCCCCTCAGATAAAGGAGAGAAGCAGGGGACAGTTAACAGGCCTGGAATGGTCTAACAAACAGCTCGAACACAGAGCCAGACAACATTTTCTCTTTTCAAAAAGAACATTGATGCCAATTAGGCACGGACAATGCTTCACTAAGTGTACAGCTACAGGCTGCAAGCTGTTGGCAAACATTTGTAATAGAGTGGCCTCGCTGCTTAGGCCCTGTTTACACGGACACTGTGTGGGGGAAACGGATGTTTTGGGTATGTTAATTAGGTGAAAAGTTTTGCATTGACACGGTCGAATTCTGTGGATACGACTCTCTCCCCCTCCACCCCCCGTCCTCATGATTTCATTGTAGTTACCATGCTGGGCCATTAGATGGCGCTGTGATTTTTGGAACCTTCACTACTGCGCATGCGCTGCCTGAGGTAAACAGACCAGCTGCTTTGTCTGTTTTCCTCTCTGGCTAAAATCAGCTAACTACAAGTTGTTGTCAACAAGTTAAAGCTGGAATTTGGATAAGAGTCAACAGATTTGAGTCAGTGGGACTCTCTTCATCTAACAAGCTGCACACCACACACGCTGAGCCTGTGGACCAGAACCGCTGAGTGGACTGTGGACCAGAACCGGACTTTCCAGCGTGATAAACAGCTGACTTACAGCAGGTAAATCAACGTTCTTAATATAATGTTTGCTTGTGTTTACTTTGATCACACAACAACTGAGTTTTTATTTATTTATTTATTTATTTCTGCCAGGTGGAGAAGCTGTCGCTCCAGCAGGCAGACGGTTCGGCGCGGTTCTGATGGGTCCAGATGAACACACAGCACGAGTCCAGTTCATTAACATAGTTACAGTTCGGTTCACGTGTTTTAATAGTGTGTTCAGTTTAATTCTCAGTGTTTGTGTTTAAACTTTGGTGCTGAATAAAATAAATAAATAAAAAATAAACCTGCTGTCTTCATTTTCACAGCACGTTACGCACTGTTTAAAAAATGTAACGAGTCCAGATAGATACTGTAGTTCAGATAAATTTACATCTCCCACGCCAACATAAATACTGTTTATTATTGTTAAACTGTTATATTTTGCAACGTGACACGTGAAATGTCAGACTGTCCGCGCATGCGGGCTGCGCGCATGTGGTTGACACAAAAGCTCCACGGGAGATGTTTACATTATCAGCGGGGGGTCAGCGAAAAACTTCCACCTTGAGAGCAGGGTCAGAAAAGTATCGGTGTCATCGAGGGGGGCCAGCAGCGTCGTGTAGGCGATAAGCAAAGTCGCAAAGAGAAAGTAGCGGTTACACTCAAAATACGCGCCGTGTAAACTGGCCCTTAGTTAAGCAGTGTCTCCAGCCTTTGTTCTTTTAATAGCATCATCAGATTGGGTTCCCTTTTTTTTAATCACTCAAGCTTTACAGGTGGTGACTCTTGTTTTCAGTTTAAACGGTTGTGAGATTCTCTCCACAAGTTATGCCACATCGCCTAGTTTTCCTACTAAAGTCAAGTGAACAATTAATAAAATATTGTAAGTTAAAACTAGTCAAAGTGTGTACGGTATCAGTAGGACCAATACATTATTATTTTATTATCCAAACGTCATTTTGAGCAAATGTCCTGGTCTACAGTGAAGGTGAACCTGAAGTTCTGTCCAGATGTAATGTGTGTATGAGAGGAAGTAACACTAAAGAACAACAGAGCTTGAAATAACATCTGGCATGCTTCTCTAATGGCATCACATCTCATGAAAAGACCTCTGTTTTTTTGTTTTTGTTTTTTAGGGTCTTGAGTACTACCATTACGAGCTTGGAAAAAACTCAGATCCAAGTAAAGAGCAGAATGAACAGTTCAGGAAAGCTCTAACTGTTCATCCGGTGTCTGACCCCGAACAAATGTACCGGCTGCACAGGTACTTCTCTGAGATTGAACTCCAGAAGACTTACGATGAGATCGCTAAGCTGCAGGTAAGCAGATTGCCAAGTCACAAATCACCCGTGGATCAGTCGGAAATAAAATCCTGGCATCATACGTTTTAATATAGTAATGGTTACTTGAAAACATAAACACTTGTGTTTTTTCAGGCGGAGATTAAAAATGTTAGCGTGCTTGCTTTCGATGGCAATCGAAGCACCCAGTGGCCAGTGGGGGTCAACCCACCTTTTGAGCCCAAATCCCGGTTTGAAGTTCTGAAGTGGGAATACTTCACAGAGGAGGAGATTTATTCATGCATCGATGGTGCTCCAAAGTGTGAGCTGCGTGGCATTGACAAAATGGACGTTGCAGATGTCATAGACACAACCATAGAAGAGCTCAACAAAAAGTACATGCCCACCTTACATCTTAAGAAGCAGCGACTCATTAATGGCTACAGACGCTTCGACCCCACCCGGGGCATGGAGTATATCTTGGACCTTCAGGTTGAAGTTGTCAATCAGAAAGGTCACAGTCGCTCCATCACAAAGAGAGTCCACCTGGTACGACCTTTAAGCCTCATAGAGATCATTCCCATGCCCTATGTCACTGAAGCTACCAGGGTTCACATCATTATACCCCTTACCGCAGAAGACCGGAGCTATGTCAACCATTTCTTGGAAGGATTTGCTTCCAATGCCTTCGAGACCAGTGAAAATGCAGTCCTAACACTTTTGTTCATTTATGACCCACAGGAGGCACAGCATGTTAATCACGATGATATTTTTGCTGGTGTGAAAAATCAGATCAGCGTTTGTGAAAGAAAATACCCAGCAATAAAAATCCCATGGATAAGTGTCAAGACAGAGATACCATCGCAGATCAAATTTATGGACATTATTTCAAAGAAGCACCCAGTTGACACCTTGTTCTTCCTGGCTCATGTGAACACAAATGTCAATTCTGAATTTCTGAACCGCTGCCGCATGAATTCAATAAACAATTGGCAAGTGTTTTTTCCTATCCATTTCCAAGAGTACAACCCTGACGTGGCCTATCACAACCAGCCATATCCAGCCACTGTTGATCTGGTAAAGGATGCAGGACATTTTGACCGCAGGTCGTTTGACCAAGCATGCTTTTACAACTCTGATTACATGGCAACAAGGTCTCGAATGGTGTCAGATATTCAAGAAAATGAGGACCTACTAGAGAGCTTGGATATCTATGACATGTTTGTAAAGTATTCAGGCCTACATGTATTCAGGGCAGTGGAGCCAGCTCTACACCAGCAATACCGCTACCAATCCTGCAACCCAAAGCTCAATGAGGACATCTATCATAGATGTATTCAAAGCAATATGGAAGGCATTGGTTCTCGATCCCAACTTGCAATGCTCTTGTTTGAGCAGGAACAAGGAAACAGTACTTGAAAATACCAGCTAAAATCTGCTCTCATATTTTTGTATGGATCATTGACACAGAAGAAGATATGAGCAAACAGGAGAAACAAGTCTATTGTCACTTTATGTGACACTCTCCTTTTCTTTCAGAGCGCAGCCCAAGTTTGCTGCTGCAGTGACATTCTCCACCGTCGTGTGTGCTTTAAGGGCTATTTGGTTTGTTCTCTCAGTTAGGTTTGATGAATCCATGTGATGTAATGAAACTGGTCCGAGTTGCTGAAACCAAATATATTTGCAACACTGACAAATTTAAAAATTGCATCAGGCAATTTTTAACCACTAGAGGAGAGAAACTAAAAGGCAGAGACTTGTCATCTGGATTGTGTTTTATTGTAGCATTTGAATGCTCATCTACAAAATTTTCTTTGATGGGAAAACACTCCTTAATCTGAAGGAAAATTACCGGATTGGCCTTTGAGTACTGGAACTGGTTAAGATAATTACCAGGCATTGGTCACAGTTAGACATATAATATTAATATTAATAATAATAATAATAATAATAATAAAGGCAAAGTGAAAGATAATTTTTGCCTTTGCTACACAACCAGCAGTAAAGGGCTACAAATAGCCATTTTTTTACTGAATGTATCACTTGCTTGTTTCCCAGACAGCTGAATGAAATTCTCAAGAAAACAATAGACCAATACAGTATGAGCTAATGTGCTGGGTACAGCTGCTCATCTTTTGGTGTTAAAAGTACAACCAGGATGGGTTGTAGAACCAAATAACTAAAACAATTAGTGGACATAAGTGATTAAAAAAATAATTTTGTAGATTGTTGTTTTTCAGTGGTGGTTCAAGCAGCGACACTCATTGATTAGACATCCACATCAGATGTACTTTAAATTGCAGGTTCATGTAAAATGAATTGATTTACAATAGTTTGTTGCACCACTATTTGTGTGCCCCCTTTATTTAAGGGCTTTGGTTTTTGCACTTTTGATACTTAACTGGTTTGAGTATTTACAAAAGTGTATCTTTGCATAATGTGCCTTTACAAAGACTTTTCATGTGCTGCCTGTTTTTTAAAATATTTGGTATGACGATTTATGAGATCGTTTTAAATGCTTGGGAGAATTAACTATGGAGGAAGCCTGTTGCAGCTGGGAGACTGAAGTGGTTCTTTTTTTTGTTTGTTTTTTACGGCAAACTTGGACATATGATGAACCCAAACCAGCTGCAGGTTGTAAAAGTGCCTCAAAGCAGGGAGGAGTTCTCCAGTTCATATCTTTTGGTTTTCATTTGCAATACAGGACGACTTTAGTGACTGTATTTTTATTTTTTGGTCCTTGAAACCTTTTTATTGGTACAAGAACATTAAAAAACTTAGGAGCCTTATACCGGTAAATGCAAGAAATCACTTTAGTAACTGAAGCGCCATACACGCTCTTAGTTGTATTGCAATAAATAATTAAATTTGGATTGTTTTCTACATAAAAATACAAGCAAGCAACACGTTTCTAACTGTTTCAAACTATTTTGAGGTGGTATCTCACTGGGTTGCTACTGTTGGAGCTAGTTCGAGACTAAAACTGGCAAGACTCAGTATTATGAGAAAATGCGCAAATCTTTTGTTGCAGTCTTAACTGATTCAGAGTGCTTGTGACCAGTGAGCCATGCAGCTTAGTTTTACATGGTAGCATGGTTTTGAAAATGATTATAATGTGGTTCAGGCTTCTTGGTAAGGTTGCCCCCCTTGATGCTATCCTAAGGAGGTTTTACAGGCATGTCCATTTTGTAGGAAGACATCTGGAGAGACTTAGTCTCTCTAGTCTAGACTTGGTCTTTGTCTGGGCAGCTGTGGCTGAGGGGTTAGAGCAGTCGTCCTCCAATGCAAGAGTTGGAGTTCGATTCCACCAGAAGTGTCCCTGGGCAAGACCCCTCATTACTTCTGATGTGTGAGTCCCATGGGTGTATGAATGTGATAAAGCACTGATTATAGACGTAGAGTGCTGTATGAATGGGTAAATGAGGGCACATATCGTAGTGTAAAGTGCTGTGAGTATCTTGATGAGATAGAAAGGCGCTACAAGTATCTAAGTACAGCCCATTTACTAGTCTCTTGGCTGCATGGCCTGGGAGCACCTTGGAGTCTCCTCCCAGAGGAACTAGAAAAGGTGGCTGTGGAAAGATATGTCTGGGCAGCACTGCTCAAGCTGTTGCCCCCGCAACCCGGCTCCAGAACAAGCACAAGATAATGCATAGAAAGATAAGTTTTTGTGTGCACAAGCATGCAAAACTGTATTATTATACAGTACATGCACATGATTCCCTTGCCTACCTGTGCATGCATTGTACCCACCTCGGCAGTTGTCGCCACATTCATGATTTAACCTGCAGTACACTTTAAAAAGGAAGATAAGCAGATTTAGACCATCTTTTTTATAGTTATTATTTATTATCTACATGGGTTTGAGACCTGGACGTGTTTTCTAGTGCTCTTGACATGGGTTTAAGACGAGCAAGGAAATTGAGAATCGCAAAAAAACACTGCAACACGTTCTGGAGACTCTCCTGAATGCTATCTCCATCACAGCAGTTGCTGCCCAGTGAAATACTAACTGTAAGTTAAATATGTTGGTGTCATTGTCCTCAGTTTATTGGGCTCGGTTGTTGAAATGTCTGCGCTCCTCCAGACTTTGTGAAATGCAGTAGGAGGTCCTTTTTTCTGTCATGGGTGTAGTGGTACTGAACAAAATTTTAAGTTATTCGTAGCTTATGTGCAATATTACAGATAATACAGCTGGATAGGCAGCTCTTAGAGGACAGAACTGTTATTTTCAGAAAACATTTGCCTCAAGTAGCAGTGTGTGTATCACAGTACTGTTTATGACTCATACCTTCTGTTTGATGCAAAGTGAATACACTGTAATTTTGTCGACAGGCCCTTTTAATGTATTTTTGTTCGCGAGACACTTTTTTTACTCCTTCAAATTTACTTTGATACTCATTAAGGCAAGGCGAGTCCTTTTATTTAACTGTAATTGGATTTAATTTATATGTAGGAAACACTACAGCCACAGCGGTGGTCCCGAAACAGTGTTTTTTTTTTCCTGTATTATATGCCATGTGAACACAGAGCGTTGAGGTCAAGTAACGCATCTCGTTTTTAACGAGAGCAGTTTTTTTTATTGTGACAGTGCACCAGCTATCTTAGTATGAATGTCTTTTTTTTAAAAGAGTAATGTAATGCTGATAATGTGCACAATGGGAAACTGAGTCTTCCAAAAAGTAAAGCGAGAATCACTGTGAACAAAGAAGGCTGAGATTACATTATGAAGTTACTGAGATGTGTTGTCTTTGCCTTCTGTCAACACGAAAGGCTGAAAGTTAAGGAAAATGACAGAATATTTGTCCTTTTTTTTGTTACCACAGTTATCATTGCTGAGCGAAGGCTCTTGTGTATTTTTTGTTTATAATTTATTTACCTGTCAGATCTCCTGAATGACAGATTTTAAATACTTCTGCACTAACAGAGGCTTTCTTCACATTCTTTGTACATTTATAAATATTTCATAGGCACTCTATTTAAAAAAAAAAAAACTCTTTTCTAGTTTTTACATAGAAATATTTTAATTTTTGTCCCCTCCCCCCTAAAAAAATCATGTAAAAAGCACATGCTATATTATGTTTTTGTATTTTGTGGTCTCATGATCATGTCATGAGTTTTGTGCATTTCCTGTTATTGAATCCAAAAGTTGGCTGCGGATATTAGGCATTTAGAAAGGCTAAAGTCCACTGGTTTACAATGTTTCATGCACATTGGTACTCGGAAAAACACCAAAGCGGTACATTTTAGGTAATGCACATGTAATTGAGTGCTGTAACCCTCAATAAACTGTGAATTATTGTAATTTTTTTAAATAAATAATATTTGAATATACATTATATTTGATTGTATTCATGTTTAAATTGAAAATGTTTTTTCTGTATTGCACCTACAAACTCCAGTTTGTCCTTTAGGTGTCAGCACAAGAACATGTTTCCTATCAGGAACGCAGGTAGTGGACTGGTTATTGCTGCTGTTTGTGATGGTACTAAACATAAACATTTCCAGCACACAAAAAAAAATCTTTCTGTTCATTCCAACTTGCAGCATGTTCCAGAGACTGCTGTCGAACCTTTCTGCTCATGTTAGACCCGAACTATTCCTGATGTCTGGGTTGGGTAGAAACAGGGAAAATGCTGCGACCTTAATTACAGCTTTAGTTATTTCGAGGGTCTATGTGCTCTACCCTTAGGCATGCTGTAAAACCACACAACTACAGAGCAGCTGGGTTTGAATTGTAAGTCATTATTTTGTGCTTCGTTTCACGTTCAGTCCCAGGACTTTCTCCTCCCTCGTGGGCACACAGTTGATCCAAAAGTCTTGACGACACTGGCTCTATAAAAGTATTTTATTTTGGGCTTTTTTTATTCTAATTTTGACGTTTTGTGGTTCACCTAGACAGCACTAAAGCAAAGTGACACAGTTGTGGAAACATAGGAACTCATTTTGACTTTATTTGCCACAGTCAGACCTCTAAAGGATTTTTTTAGTTTTTCAAATCTTGTGGAAAATTCTTCAAACATAACTCCTTATAGATTAATTTAGATGCAGTTTGATTAAAATGTAAAGAAAAAAGTAGACAAACTGAACTGAGCTCCGGACTTAAAAGAGTACAGATTATCTAAACTTTAATAGTATTTATTATGTTTAACAATTTAAAATCTGTATTAAACAGAGAAAATAAACACATTATGATACATATATTATGTACAAAAGTGATTTTGCTGGAGTACAATTTCCAGTTCTGTCAGACGCGGGGTGAAATTTCTCAGTAAAATCCTGACAGAAGCTTGCATCACCTTCAACCTCTTCTTTTCTCAAACCTCAGCTAAGAGATGTTCGTCAGGCAAAAAAATAAAAAGGCAACCCACTTTACATGAAGCATCTCTTACCAAATGGATTCTATCACATTTATGTGTAAGCACACGCAGGCTCGACTTCTTGAAGGTCTCTGTGCTCAGATAAGTATGTTGAGGAATTCCCGTAATGTGAGCTAAATGTCGTCAAGGATGAGAAGTTGTCTTCTGCTGCCTGCTTCACAGGCCTGGGGCACATCACACACACAATTCTGTTGAAATGCTTTTTAAATGGTTCTCAAACTGAAGGGCGTGACTCCTGGTGGGGTCATATCTGGAGGGGGCCTAAAAGTTAAGAACTAATCTTTAGATGAAGTTTTCATCTTTGTGACGGACTGGACCGCATTAGCCTTTGTAAAAAAAATAAAAATAAAATAAAAAAAACGAATTAAAACATGAAATAAGCATCCTATAGACAAATGTCACAAAAAGTAAGTCCCATTTTTTGAAACATTGATTAGGAGCAAATTTTAAAGAATCGTTTGGGAGCAGCTGCTTTAAAGAGACAGTCTGGAGGAAGACATCTGACCTTTTCTAAGGTTGTTTCCACACCTGATAGTCCGGTAGACACGGTTCAATTGGGAACCAAAATTCAGAACATTTGTTTACATTTTCAAATGAGCCAACCTGTTCCCCTCCGTACCTGTGGTGGCGCTGCACCAAGAAATACTGAAGGAAATGACACAAAAACCTCTGAAGACGACACTGAACGCAACTTACTTCTGAAAATAAACAACAAAAATGGAATGATGTCAAATTTTAGCGGTTTTAGGATTTCTGTTTTGTCTTTGGCACGTGCCAATATGGACTCGGCATGAGCGGAAGATGAAGCAGAAGACCATGGAGAATGTTGTTTTTCACACAAGGCAGCTGAGATGACTCCGAGGTATGAGAAATGCACATTTGTTTTGGTTGTATTTACCCAGAATGCCCTGCGCTGTAGTCCACTTCCTGCATTGGAATGGTCTGGTCCGCTTGCATTCACACTGCATTCGAACCATGCTAGTTCACTTCAACTGAACCAAGACCTTGGTACAAAGTATTTAGGCAGACCAGAGTTCGCTTTCTTGGTCTGTATCAGAAGTTATGTTTACATGAACATAAGTAATTGAATTAAGTGGCCATTCGGAACAAAAAATTGTCATGTAAACGCCCCGTTTGTATTATTTTTGTTTTTTTCAGCTCAATCCGAAAGAATTTGTAATCAGAATGAGATGGGTGGTTTATGCCAATTCATAATCCGACTGGTGTGCATGTAAACACTTCATCTGTTAATTTTTTTCCAGATCGTGAAAAACTGACCTGACTGTGCATGCGTGACCTATGTCATTTCCGCCTGGCTAATGATAATAATAGCATGTTGGGGAAGCAAAACTTGTCAGTGAGTGACAACATTTCCACTATAAAATGTGAAAGAGCTCAAAATGATCTGTACATGTAGCTCAATCAGGGAGTGCAGTAATATCTCCACCGTCATTAAAACCTGTTGGGTCCATTTTGGGCACTCAGGTTTGTTTACATTCATCCGGAAGTAAACCGAAAGTAGAACTTTTTCTTCTGTGTTTTTTTAAGGAGAGATTACCACTCTGCGCATGTTAGTACTTCTATTCAGAATAAAAGCCAGCTGCATGTGAACGTTTGTCGTGAATGGATTGTGCCCATGCAAACAACACATTTGAATTATTTAATCTGAAAACATTTCAATCCGGTCAAAGAATTTTGCACATGTAAACAGCTAGTGTTGGATTGCGAACTCACAGCCAAACCAGACCCGGCTGCATGGGCGGGCATTGAGGGACATTGCCCCCCCACAGAGTCAGCTGTGCCCCCCTGACTGGATGACGGGAAGTTTTTTTTTGTTTGTTTTTAATCTCTGAGTGTACATCTTTCTATTTTTCCTATCTCTGTTTGTCAGTCATACAATTCAACCAATCAATGAAGCCAAGGCAACATTCTAGCCAACTACAGTTCGAGGGGGGCGGGTCACTGACTTAATGCGCAAACTAGCTGTTTTCAAACAGAAACAGCCACGCTCACCATTGTCCGTGTATCATGGATATTCAGACTTTTTTCCAAAAAAACAAGAGGACAACGAATGACACTGACAGTGGAATAAATGAGAGCGGACAGGAAGCGGCACCATCCATTTCAGTAGGAAACGTAAGCACTGAAGTCAACTCTGGAGTAAACATTCATGCTAGGAGGGTTAGCTATACAGCAGCTAGGGAGCACAAGGAGCAGAACCGAGCAGTGCTCAGCCAGTCGGAAGAAACGTGAGTGACGAAGGAATTGACTCGGAAATTTAGGAATGAATGGAAGGACACTGGCCCTCATGCACGAAAATGTTCTTATTCTTATCCTATATGTCTCCTACTTTTGTTCGTACGAAGCGTTCGTACGAACATGCCACGTCAGAACCAACAAACTCTTCTATCCACAGGAAAAGCGTGTAAACGGGCTGCTTAAAGGTGATGAATTCCACCTGTTCTACTCACCTGCGCGTGCTCGCGTGAGGGTAATTTACATAATTCCCACCCCTCAAAACACCATATAAGGCCACGCTTCCTGCCTTCTGACAGCAGGAAGTGTCCATTCATTCAAACTCATGAAGTAAAAGGAGAACTTCACGCGTTCGGAGATCTGCTCTCAGTGGCGCTGTGGCGACCCCCCCACCCCCCCGCAGGTGTCGGATGGTCAAATATCTCTAATTTTAGTGTACTGTGTTACATTTAGTTTCACTTATTCAGAAGAGCGCACCGCTGCCCCCCACCCCCCCCGCAAGTGTCGGATGTGTTTTTGAACAGAAGCATTTTAAAATGTCTCGAAACTACAGTTAACTTCATATTAATATTGTAGTGCATGCTGTGTCTCCCGTGGGTCGTACAGTATCAGAAATCAAGAATAAATGGTTTGATCTGAAAATGGCTTCAAACAAACGTCTCGCCGCAGCACGGACAGGAGGTGGTCAGTCTGCGAGATCATGGATGAGCAGACTGACTGCAAGACGCGCGATGATCCACACTCAGAACACAGATGACAGTGCGCCCGCAGTCAACAGGCAGCTTAAATAAAAAATGACATGAAACGACTGAATAAGCTGGTTTCGCTTTTTCTCTGCGGTGCTGTGTGTGTGTGTGTGTGTGTGTGTGTGTCGACAGTGGCGCGCATGGTTGCGCGAGGCGCGTTGCGTGGCACAGGTGGTCGACATGAGTGGCGGGGGGGGGCGCGTGGCGTGGTTGCGTGGGGCGCGTTGCGTGGCACAGGTGGTCGACATGAGTGGCGCGG
>JBBPBX010005916.1:0-70317 GCA_038048925.1 Garcialebias charrua
GCAAGCGGCGGCAGAGCATAATTAAAAAAAGTAACATAGCAAGCGGCGGCAGAGCATAATTCACAAAACATTGTACACCTGTGGTTCTATACACCTTCTTCCTGAGTCAATAAGTCACATGTCGTCTAGTCAAGTCAATTGCTATAAATCTACAGAACCATCATATTTCTAAACATCCTCTGATCAGGTCCACTTCAGGTTTGAGTGGTTTGAGCCTGCAGGCCAGGAAACATTTCCAAGGGGCGTCCCCCATCCTGCTTCACACACATTTCACAGAGGAAAAAAAAACAGTGTTGTTAATTGCTCATTTGAAATATGCTTGCATCAATACTCCTTCCTCCATGACATGATTAAAGAAAATAAAACGTTCAAGACCGATGCCGCCTCAATATCAACGCAAGTGAACTTTGTTTATAACCAAATTTATCAGTTATCCTTATTATTCTTTGTATTCCTACAGCGCTGTATGTCTGTATGTCTGTATGTATGTTATTTGTACTTTTTCTATTCTGTTGCATGTATGCTTAAGACTTTTTCTACAGACTATTAAAAAGGTAAAGTATTTTTTAAGTAAGTATAAAACGTCTCCTGCTACTCACTTACAATGATCATACTAATTAAAAAACTTACTAATTAAAAACTAACCCCAAATCAAAATGAGTGATTACTCATTTTCACTGAAGAATGAAATCATTTGTTGTTTGTTGTTGTTTTTTGCCATTAAATACAAATGTTTTAGATAGTAAGAATGGAATTGTATTTTAAGTTTAAAGAAACAATTATTGTAGCCAATTACAGAATTTAGTTTAAGTTAACAGATTTAACTCACTAAGGAGTTACCCACAGTTTGGCCTTCCCCAAACCACAAATGGCTCATGGGATCCAAAGGCCTTAAAGTTTTATTTAAAAATTTGCAAGTTTTTTGGTGTCCAGTTCTTCTCTCAAAAGACTACAGATTTCCAGAACTCCTTTAGGAGTTGCCAGTGATGCCAGTGAATCCCGCCTCAAACTAGGTCCTGCTAGGGACGGCTGAAAACGAGGGTGAACAGGACCCCAACAGGTGGTGGAAAGAACTCGTTTTCTCGAGAGAAAGAGCAGCTCCTGTTACAACTGAGGCCGGTGCACCCCTGAAAACGAAGTTTGGAGCAATCGCTGAGCCAGTTTTGAGATGGATCTGGTCGGAGCAAAGCTCCCCACTTTGTCAGGACAAGTGGGCCGACTACCCCATGCCACACACAATTCAAGTTTGCGACTGGCTACTGTGCCCGCAATCCATCACCCATGCCTGAATGGACTAAGCACCCAGGAACAGGTAGCTGGACAAGACAAGACTACATGAAACCACTGTCTGAAGAAGTGAATGATGCCCATCAAACTGCCTGATGCCCTCCGCCCACAGGGCGCACAAAACTCCCCCCACCAAGAAAAACTGGACTTAAACAAAAGCTCTCCCCCAGATGAAATGAACTTATGCCACAAACAGAAACTCTCCCCCCCAGATGAAATTAACATATGCCACAAACAAAAACTCTCCCCCCCAAGATGAAATGAACTTATGCCACAAACAAATCCCCAAGGAACAGAAAGAACTTATTCTGAAAACGGGACACTCTCTCCCCAGGAAAGACACTGAACTTCTCCCCCCACCCCTCCACCCCCCACACAAACAGAAGATGGATAATATGAAGAATGGTTGATCTATTTCATTATTTTAATTCAAGACCGTTGTTTTCGCTTTCCTGAGCATTAGTTAATATCAAAGAAATTTCAAACCAACTGAAAACTTATTTTATTTTTGTGCCCATAAAGGGCTATTTTGTTGTGTGTTTGAAAATTATTTCCCACATCTTTGAAAGTGTATTAGTTCTATTTAATTGTTTAACACAACTTAGATTAGTTATTTTTATTTGTTTGAAACAAATTAAATAGATTTTTATTTGTTTAACACCAATTAAATAGATTTGTTCTTTTTATTTGTTTAACATCAATTAAATAGATTATTTCTTTTATTTGTTTAACACAAATTAAATTAAATAGATTAGTTCCTTTTTTAAACATATATATGTTTCTTCTTAAAAGTTTTATTTCTTTGGAAAATCTTTTAGTTTTTAAATAGACTAATCCCTGCTAAATAGATTATTCATTTTAAAACTTTGACATAAGCCATGAAATGAGACCATACTCACTGCAAAATTATCCTCAAATCTTTATTTCTCTCAAACATTGAAATAAGTCATGAAATATGACAATCATCAGTACAGAGTTCTCCAAAACTTTAAAATCTCTCAAACCATCCTAAAAAGATGATCCTGAGTTGTCGGGACGCCACTGTGGAGGAAACGGGGCGGCGATATGCGTTTTTTACCCCCAATTTGAATTCGGCCTCGGGGTTGTTTACCATATCGCTCACATAATTAAGTAGAAATCAGTTTATATGATAAGAGGATGGGATGATGGAGATGTTCAACATTTATCATCTAAAACTAATTACTCTGACAGAATAATTCTAACCCAGCTCACTTATATCAAATATTCTCTGTTCCCTTCAAACACTTATATTTGATAGTACAAACATGTTTGTTTTTCTCCTTGATACAGAAAAGACAAAGTCTTTTAGCCTTGACAATGTTTGGATTAGATGTTCCTGTTGGATCAGAACCATGACTCGTTTGTTTTATCTGTAAGACGTCAGAGCTCGTTAACTCCACCTTCTTGTTTAAATAGCTTGTCATATCCAGCACAATTCGTATTTGTGCAAGAATGTGTTTATGAGACCAACAAAGTTTCAGAAGTACATTAAAAAGCCTTATCCCCTTTGCAAAGTTTCATTGTCTGTGTTCACAATTCTCTTGTTTATCTTGTGTGGTTTTTATTAAGGTAACAGGGGTTTAAAATCCCCATCAGTGTGCACATTATTTTTCTTTTGTTGCGAGAAAGGACAAGAACATAACAGTTGTGTGCAAGCTATGTCTGGGCCACAACAAGACACTGTCTACTGCTGCGAACTCAACGTCAAATCTTTCCAAGCACTTACAAAGACAACACGCCAACGCTAAGCTAGTTGCTAAAGAGCCGCAGAGGGATGGTGCAGCAAGTTTGATGCCAACACCATGTAAGCAGGCTCGGCTTGAACTTCACCGCCAGGCAACCACTACAAAGGCTGAGGTAAACAAACTTGTAGCAGCGTACATAGTGAACGAAGTGTTGCCAATCTCAACAGTTGAGTCCCCGTATTGTCATACCTTTTGAATGGCACGTTTAAATTATGCTTGTTATGTAGCACTGCTGTTTTACACCTTCATTAAAAATTAGTGTCAAAAAGATCTCTAATGCCATTATTGATAGATAAAAAATAATACAGGTTAAATCTCAGGTATTAGAGTAATCCGAAAGTAATGTAACTAAGCTACTTTCAGAACTGAGTAACTAAGTAGTGTAATATGTTACTTAAAAAAGTAACTAGTAATGTATAACTAATTACTTATTTTGGGTAACTACCCCAACACTGCTTCTGACTAATGTTAGCTCAGTCTGGTCAGAATTAAACTCTCCTACCGTTGTTCAAAGAGGTGTCTAAAACAGGTAAGACAATTATTCGAAAGCTTTTCACAGAACCACCGTTTAAAAAAAAAAAAAAATCAATCTCAACTCGCGCATTTTATTTCCCAAAATTGTATTCATTTAAAAAAAATACAACACAAAACCATATAACAAAGTATGTCTATACAACACAAATAAAAAGGGTAGCAGTAAGAAGAAGAAAAAAAAAAAAACTTATTTCTGCCCCCTCTTACAATCTATCCAAACAAACAACAGTCATCTTTAAGTGATTTAACAAAAAAATAAAAATAAAACAATTCACCTAACGAACTACAAATTGTGCTCCTTAAAAGAATTTGTCATGTTGCAGAACTTAACATGATCTTCAGGGACAGGGCCTGTGGAGAAAATTGCTGATCCACCATTAGTTCCATCTTCCCTGCTCTCAAAATTCCCAGTTCAAACAAACTCTGCTTCTCTTCCA
Organism: Garcialebias charrua; assembly: GCA_038048925.1. Taxonomy (NCBI): domain Eukaryota; kingdom Metazoa; phylum Chordata; class Actinopteri; order Cyprinodontiformes; family Rivulidae; genus Garcialebias; species Garcialebias charrua. Next base: position 4,025 of record JBBPBX010005916.1, read on the forward strand.
CTCTGATAGTTTCAGATGTGTCCTCATCCACAGCATCAGGGTGTATGACTAAAAGAACGCTGCTTTACTTTCCATGCCTCTTTTCGTGCTCAGTTTCTCTGAAGGTGATGGGTGCTCTTAAAGTCTGCAGGGACAGAGTCATCCGGCCACAGGTAAGGTGAATCACACGGCATGAGTGTGCTGAAGGCTCGCCAAGGGACAGCAAGGTGTTACAGTTGAACAGTAAAAGGCAGAGGGGTGAGTTGGAGCAAGCTGCCGCTACAGTCACATTGTGATGCAGCACGCAGCAGCCTGCAGGTCAGACCTGGGAACAGCCGGCACCTGCTGCCATTCATTTGAGGCGACAACAAGCCCATGTCACTAAAAGTCCTATAGCTCTGCCTCTGGGTGTGCATGTGTACGTGTCAGGAGGGTTTTATAACCATCTGTGCTACATCAATGCTACATCAACGCTTGAAGTGCCCACATGAATCAGGTAACAAGCAAAAAACCAACAAAAAAAATAAACATTTAAGTGTCCAGTGCAACAAAAGCACACGGAATTCCTTGATGTGCAGAAATCCACTAAAGAAAATCATCTGTACCACATTTTGTGCATGAGGCAAAAAGCCTCTTCGAAATTGTGCCCTGTCAATCATGTTTTTATCTTACATCTAAAAAGCAAAAGGCAGTTTATGTTTCATGTTTACGGTAAATATATTTTAAAACAGGGGGCTTCAGTTGGTGTGGCCTCCACAAAATGGAGGTCTATGCTCTCTGCTGCTGCCTCTGCAGAGTGGGCTACCCTTCAAACATTCAGACAGCCATGAGAACCCCCCAGAGACCATCAGTTCCTCTTTTGGATCCAGCTTTCACTGCAGCTGCTCTTTGAAAACATTTAATTCAAAGCACTGAGTTCAAGCGAACGTTTACAGGTCCAAAACAGGAAGAAGAAGAAAAAAAGTAAGTCACAAAATACGAAACAAGAGTTTCAAGGAATTAAGAGAAAACAGCTGGATGTTGACAATGACCAAAAAGAGTTTGTTGCTGAATAATGTCTCTTCCGAAGTACCTCATATACAGTACTAAATTAGACAAATTAATGTGAACTCCTGCAGAACAGCTGTGCAGTAAAATTAAAAGGAAACTGATACTGACGTTTGATGAAGACATACCCACTCAGTTTCTTTGAGGCTTCTAATCTGGGTTTTGCAACATATGTGGCAAACAGCAAATTGATCTGCATCTCTGTGTGCAATTATTTATTCAAATTATCAGACCCCTACTTCGAGCTGACAGTTGGTCCTCAATGAAGCAGTCATTGTGAATTTATTCAGTCAGCTGCAGATAAATGGCTCAATGGGTCAGAAAATATAGCTTCAGTCATTAACTTCAGTCATCATACCAGTTTAAATACGTTTAGCACAATATCTTAGGTTTTACTAAATACTTGGTAGATTAAACATGTGAATGAGATGTCTTTTCAAGTACCCAGAAAACTTTATGTATAAATTCCACTAAAGCATGCAACCCATGAAGGCAAAATATGCTCAGGCTGCAGTGCAAAACACCGTAGCCTGGTTAAAACCAGACCCTTGTCCTTCACTTCGCTTCAGACTAGGGTCTGGACTTTCCCCATTGTGAAACGATTCTTGCTGGAGGCGTTGGCCTCTGCTGAGGAACAAAACCATTGGATCTTAGAAAAATTTTGAACAGGGAAAAGCATTCTGCTCCCTCCCCTCATGCCTGGTACCCACTGCCCCGATTTCGGGCGGCTGAAGCGGCCGGTTTACATTCAAAGTCTATGAGGAGACGCGTGGAGTCACGGCGACCAGGGAAGCGGCGCGATTCGAGTGATCGAAGCGGCGCGGCGGCAGCCTGAAGTTCCCTTCGCGGGCACGCGCGCGTCCAAAGCAACCTAGCCGTCGAGCCGCCGACGTCCCAAATGTTGATCTCTGGAGGCTCGACGCATCCGGCAAACAGTCGGGAGAGCCTCTGCTATCTGATTACACAACCACAACGGGACTTTTTTTGGACTTTTTAAACTTACCGGATCGACCCTCCATGAATTGGAACCAAACTCCGGTAAGAAACGTGGCATTTTTACAGTTGCTGCTGACAGGCTGCTGTTCTCTCCAGTGTAGATCACCCCAAACATAAAAAAAAACGTTTTAATCTCATCAAAGACCGTCCGAGGTGCAGTTAACACAACAACTGAACCCGGAAGACGAGCTAGAGACCCCTCCCTCTGCTACCCCCTAGTGTACGTCATCAGACGGTCTTCAGTGGCAGTGGGACCCTGACAAGCGGCCAAAAGAGGACGGCAGGCGCGTTTCGAGTTGTGCAGTGGGGACCAGGCATTAGAGCCATGGCTGCTCCCCCGTGGTCTGTTAAACTTGACATCTGCTCTGCCTCCTGCAGCTTTTTCTCTCGCTGCCGGCTGCCGCTGCATATTCTGTGTTTACATGTTAAAACGTTTTAATAAAATAAAATAAAACCATGGATCGCTGGTCCAGCTCACCAGAAGACCAGAAAATCTGATGGGACTCGGGCAGCAACGTAAAACCCGATTTTAATTCTCTCGTGACAGCCTGAGGCATTTCCTCGTAGCGGAGGGAGGAGGAGAAGGGAGAAGGGAGCGATCACTTGACTTTTGGCCAAAAAAAAACAAAAGAAAACTCCAGATAAGAGATTAAGGGGAAATTAATACATTTGTGTCACATATAAAACAGTCCTGCATCGCTTTGCATCGCTTTGAATGAGAACATGCGGCTGCTCGCTGGCTGCGCTGGGACAGGTGGGGGCGTGGGTTAGGGGCCAAAAACTCCGCCCCTTCTGTTCTCTGATTGGTCCGGTCAAAAATCTACCGGAGAAATCGTTGTCTATGGGAGAAGTCCCAGACGAGCAGTGAAGGGAAATGAGAATTGAGCGGAGCTGCGTAGGAATGGCGAGGGCCAGGCTAAAAACACCATAGATTTGACCTATAGTAATCTAATCCAGCTTTACACCACAGATTTCTATAAATACTGTAAAGCCATGACAAGCAGCCATACATCACAACAGGATAGCATATGGCAGGTCATTATTATTTTTTGATTTCCTCTTAAAACTGGCCCATATTCCAGTCAGTTAACTGCCTTATCACAAATACCCGTTTCTAGATGGGATTCCCTATTAAAAATGATAAAGTAGTCACTTCACAACAGTGGTCCTTGAGGACCCCTGTTCTCTTAAAAGTCCTGCAGAAGCTTTTTAACTCCGTCAAATCAGGTGTAGAGAGGCAGAAACCTCCAAAAACATGCTGGATCGTGCTTCAACATGTTACAACTTCAGGACAAATTTTTATTTAAAAATGTGCCTTTTGTCTTAAGCACTTACGGTGGAAATGTTTGATCAGGTGCTGGAGGAGGCTACCATCAAGAAGTTACACCTTCCAAAACATTTGTTAAAATTAGTTTTCCCAGGCTGAGCACACCAGTTTAACAATTCCTGCAGAAAATGTATCTCAAATATTCTGCCTACACCAGCTTCATTTAAAACAAAGCTGAATCGCCTAGTGCCATATTAAATTACAGATCTTATTGTTCCACATTTCCAGCTTTCCGTTTTGATAAATCCTATGGTTAGGGTCGGCTTTGGTTTCCTGAGCTATCCCCTTCTCACTGTTCCTGGAGTTTCCAAAAGCAGAATGGGAGGAAGATCTTTCAGTCATCCGGCTCCTCTCTTGTGGAACTAACTTCCAGTTTCTGTCCATGAGGCTGACACATTGTCCAGTTTAAAGACTGGGCCAAGACTTTCCTTTTTGATAAATCCTATAGTTAGGGTCAAGTTGTCATGCCATCTTAAGTTTAAGACTACATTTCCTCACTGCTGCTGTCTTTACTATTTACATTTATAGTTTTTTATTTATACATTTGTCTTTCCTCCTGGACCTGCCATTCTGTGTAGTTTCTCCTTCCAGTCCTCTTGATACCTTATTTTAACCTTAGCCTGGTTCTGCTGGAAGTTTCTTCCTTTTAAAGGAAGTTTTTCTTTTCCACAGCTGCCTTTGAGCTTGCTCAGGATGGTAGACTGAGAAAAAGTGAAGATTCAATACAATCTGCTGGCTTCTTAAACAACGTTAATCAATTATGCCTTTTTTTGTACAGTGCCTTGAGACAACTTCTGTTATGTCTTGGCGCTATAATAAAACTGAATTTATAATTTTTTATACAATTTTATGTGAGGAAATGCTTAGAGAACAAGAAAAACACTTTGTGGGAGAGAAGAGGCTGAATACTAAAGGAGTACTGGTTCAAAAGGAGCTTCAGTGGCCTGCCACCCACTACAGTAATAGCTTTGCACTCTGCAAACCTGGAGAGAAGAATAACCGTGTGGCAGAGGGAGAAAAAAATAATATCCATCATCCATCATTCACATTGCCACATGGACCCACACCTGCAGACAACAGCTTCGTACTTGTGTGGAGAAACAGACAAAGGCCACATACTTGTATTAAGTTTCAATAGTCATGCCAAAGCAGGTACAGCCCATTGTGCAGAACAGTCATTTTTTACGAGTTTTTCTGCTTAACCCAAATGCATTTTGGGCAGCACGGTGGCACAACTGGTAGAGCTGCTGCCTCTCAGCGAGAAGGTTGCCGGTTCAAATCCCGGTCCGGGGCCTTTCTGGGTGGAGTTTGCATGTTCTCCCCGTGCATGCGTGGGTTTCCTCCGGGTACTCCGGTTTCCTCCCACAGACCAAAAAACATGCTTGTTAGGCTGATTGGTGACTCTAAATTGACCCTAGGTGTGAGTGTGAGAGTGGATGGTTGTTTGGTGTGAGTGAGACAGGTCCCTCTTGTAAATGAGTCCCCGTGACTCAACGAGGCTAGCCTGTATAAATAAAGGTTGAATGAATGAATGAATGAATGAAATTTTCAATTTACAGATGGCATTCCAATCTACCAGTTTCCCCATCACATTTAAAATGAATCACTGCCATCTAGTGGCAAATCGCAATTTTAAGAATATAGTTTTATTGAATTATCAAAAGTTTACAACATACAAACAATTATTTAGAACAAGCTGCAGCAGCAACCTATAAACAGAAAGGCTAATTAATGCCACATTTTCATTACCAGGCATTCAAATGTTCCAGGCTTACCATGTTGACATCCTCGCCACGTGAAGTCTGAAGCTCACTTTCTGTGTCGTTTTGAGAGGCGTATTCTTCACTTTCAGTTTCTACTGGACTGGGCTGCAGAAAACACCAGAGAGACGAAGCTTCAGGTTTTAGGACTGTGTGAAACTTCTACTCAAGTAATTGCTGCAAAGATCTGAAGTTGTCAGGAAATTGATCTTTTGTAATTTAGAAGATTTGACCGCATGAGCTCCAGAATAAAGACTGGAAAAACTAAAAGTTCCAACGTCATGTTTTAATTTGTCGGGAGCAAAAATATTTTGTAGCAACCTCATAATCAGGATCTTCCTCTGGGCCTTCATCTTCCAGCAGTTCTGTAGACAGCACCTGCACCCAAGTTGGATCGTTTCTAGAGTCATCCATGTACAAATCATCCTGTTTCCTCTTGCTGCCCTTTCCATTGAGCTTCGTAGGAGACACACTGATTTCTGTTGGGAAGAAGTTCACACAACACGTGTCAAGGTCATTAAATGTACAGTAAAAGGCTGCTAGTTTCAGACAACCGTCTTTCTGGTTTAGTCTTAAAATGTAGCTTAAAATGTAGCTGTTTTAGTTTAGAGTGGTAAAGCATTTTGTTTAAATGCAATTGCTAAAATTGCAAATTTTTTGGTTCCACGTCCCAGTCGTTTCCCATGCATAAGCACTAAATTTGGAAACACTAGAGTGTCAAACAAGCATCAAACCCATGAACAGTTACTAATATGAATACATAAAATCAGACATTACATATTTTAAAAAGCCATTTCTAATATACGAGTTCAGTGTTCGACTTACTTCAAGTCTTTTGGTCCTTTAAACCCACGTTAGACTTGTAAGACATCCATTTTGGTTTTTGGGGCATTTTATATATAAATGTCTGAAGTACAGTACTGTGTTAAAGCACACAGAAACAGTGTACAGTATATGAACAAGCAAAGTGTTAAATTAATTTATTATTAACCATTTTTTAACCAGGCAAATTCCATTGAGATCACATCTCTTTTGAAAGGGAGGCCTGGACCTGAGGGCAGCCCAACATGCATGTTTTTGATCTGTGGGAAGAAGCCGGAGTACCCGGAGAAAACTCACACAAACTCAAGAACATGCAAACTCCACACAGACGCCAGGTCCAGCCGGGGATTGAACTCAGGACCTTCTTGCTGTGAGGCAAGAGTCTTAACCACTGATCCATCATGCTGCCACACCGACCCAACCAGCTGAATGTACACATGAATAGATCTAGAATAGGGGTCTGCAACCTTTACAATCAAAAGAGCCATTTCTGCCACTTTGTTCACTAAATTAAATGTTTCCAGAGCCACAATACCTGCTACAACTGGGATACTCAACTGGTGGCCCACGGACCACTTTAAGGTTATTGGAGGACAATTTTCTTACCAGTAGGGTAGTTGGGTAAGGTAGTTTTCTGGCTATTGTAAAGCTGAAAATATCTAATGATTTGTTGATATTTTACATTTTCTGACAAGATTAAGATTCTTGTAAAGAAGGAGAAATAATGTGTTCTTTCCAAATAAAAATATAAAGAATATAACAATGAACTATGCAGGTCTGGGTAAATTGTTTCAATTGTGGAAAAATTAAGTACCGGTAGCTGCTTCGAATAAATAAAGTTAAAGTATGTTTTACTCCCATTAGTATTCACAAAGAAAATGACAGAAAAACTGTTAAATCTTTTTGTTGTTATAAGAACCAATAAAATTCAATTTAAAGTAAGTTTTGATCAATGCTTGAGCCACTGCAGAGGGATCAAAGAGACGCAGGTTGCAGACTCCCTGATCTAGAACAACTGTAAGACTGGCAATTTAAGAGTCTGGCAATTTTGAGTCTCTTGGCTTTTAAGACCAAGTGCATTTCATACAACAGCTAACTGGTTGAAGGCCTTGCCACCTTAAACACCAAAATCCTAAATAGAAATTCATCAGTGGGTTTGGATGTTGTCAGTCCATACATAGAATGGGCATCATCAAGCGTTATCATCCCCATTCGTTGCGGAGAATAGGTAACCTTACTACCTACTAGCATGTTTAACATAACGTTATCAGCGTTATAATTGCTGTGAGTAGGCAGCGTGTTTCCGTCAACCCGGAAGTGTTGCGTTTTTGTTTTTTTCAGCTTATGTGACAGTTTTCCTCAACCTAACCTTAAAGCTGACCCAGAGGACCAACCCTAAACCTGTTACCCTTGTGCCTAAACCTAACCCAAGACACTTTACTCTTAAGTTTAACACTTCGCTAAAGACGGAGCCTGCTGTCATCGCTTGTAACGGTGACAACGTACCTTTAAACCTCCTAGTAGGTACAGTAGGGGCATGCTGAGTGATAGGAATGGGGGTGATAATAAATGATAGGGGCCATTTAATGGACTGATAACATCCGAAGCGGGTGAATTCATCTTACCATTAAGTACCAGTTTTTGTCAACCATATATCACAGGACAGAGCATGCTGTATTAAACAGGATGACCAGTTGGAACTAATAAGATGGAGCAACAGTCTTTTTTTGTGTGTTTATTGGGTAGTCATCTTTGAGTTATACTGATTCAATGTTTTATGTTATTTTAACAGTTGACACTGGATAGCAGTGATATTAATAATTGTACTCGTGTCTTGGGTTAGTACAAAAGTTAGTACAAAAGTTAAGTCAGTCCAATCGTGTTGTTGCTGCAGTACCTGGGGACAGGGATTGACCGATGCTGCCAGACACTTGGTACCCCAGGGCGCCCTGCACGCTGCGGGGCAGGATGAACAGCACCACGCGGCTCACCCACCTCACGCGTTTGCGGGCGGAGAGACTGTGCCGACTGGGGCTGGAGGTGGAGGGGCCGGGGAGGACTCTCTCCCGAGGCTTCCAGAACCCCAGCAGTCCCCAAAACCTGAGGAAGACCCTCACCTGCGCGTGAGAGCAGCGGTTAACTGGTTTCTTAAAAACGAAAGGCAACATGTCAGCTTCTGCACGGATACATACCACGAGGCTGAAAGGCCAGAAGAGGCCGCGCAGCAGGGAGCGAAACACCGTCCCTCACCACTGCGCCCTGCAGGTGGAGGCACAAGCCGTGAACACACACACACAGGTCTTTAATGGACAGAAACTGCTTAATGTTTACCTCGGTGTTTTCTGTCGACTCCTGCTCTACAACCTCTCTGCTGCTTTCAGACATCTCGGTGCTGCGGGCCTGTCGCCTCAAGCCGACAGCAGGTGCTGCTGGAAGACAACAAGAGACGAGGAGGAAAGTACCCGGATGTTGGTAATGAGAGGAACGCACCTGGCTCAATCAGCACGGACCAATCAGGAGAGCCTGTCAATTAACTCACACAAACATTTATTTTATTTTATTTTATTTGACTGTGTGAGCGTTTCTTTACTCTGCTTTGATTTCTTTTTTCTTTTTTTTTTTACTTTATTAACAAATTATAGAATACAAAACTCTGTAGAGGATATGTCAACAACCAGAAAGAAAAATAACAAAACAACTATTAAAACAACAACAACAACAACAACAAAAACCACACACAAAAACAACAACAACATGGTAAAAAAAAGAAGGGGGTGAGGGGTTACATACATTTCACAATCCTTGCAATTTAAACAATAAAAACAGAGTACCAACATGGGACAATTTATCAATGTTGGAGAACCTCTGTTAAATGGTTTGGCTTCAGTTTGCTCTTAGTTGTCATTAGATTAATTTTATTTATTTAATTTCTTGTTTTATTGTTTTGTTACACCATGAGGAACAAATCAAAAAAAATAAAAACCTGGAAATGTCTTCATACATCCTTACAGAAACGTTAGATTTCCTGAGAGTAATAAAGTATTGTTTAAAGTCATTGATAAACCTTGTAATGATGAAACAGCCACTGCAGGGCCTGACGCAGTGTGGGCTCCAGTGCAGGCATAGCACAGTTTAAATCTAAAACAAACATGGTCAATAAACTTCACATAAGATGCTGCTGCTGATGCTGCTATGAGGTGATGCACATCCAAAAAGCTGCACAATGTGCAAGTTGAGCAACAAAATGTAGATATTTATTTTTGCTATTTTATTATCTGGTTGTTCAAATTTAACCAAAACAATAACAATTACTGTATAGACAAAGGATATACAGTACAGTATATAGCAAAAAAGTGTATTAATGAACATGAATGTCTGCAACCTGCGGCTGCCACATGCAGCTCTTTGGTCCCTCTGCAGCGGCTCTTTCAAGCTTTGACCAAAATTGAATTGGTTGTTATACAAACAAAATCTGACTAGTTTTAGAAGTTTTTATGTCATTTTACATATTGGCAAATATGTGGATATTTGAACAAGTACAAGGAGTAATACTTTGACTTTATGCTTTATTTCTATACTTAATTCTTGTTTCCACAATAAAAAAAAAACTAGGTTTGTATAGTTCATAGTTTTTATTAATTAAAAAACCCTCTTTAAAATGTCACCCCTAGTGGCCACAAAAGCCCCTTCCACCGAAGCTAAAGTGGCCCATGGGCCACCAGTTGATAACCACAGTTGTTGCGACTCTAAACACTTTTAATTTAGTGACCGAAGGCGCAAAATGGCTCTTTTGATTGTAAATGTTGCATACCCCTATCTTAGAGCATTACCTCTTTTATTTTATTTGTCTGGAAGCTTATCAATGTTGGAGTACCTCTGTTACATGGTTTGACTTCAGTTTGCTCTTAGTTTCTTGTTTTATTGTTTTGCTACACCAGTTCATTGCAAGTGTCCTTTCAGGGCAGGACATTATTCAATAAATGTTTTAAAAGTCTTACCTTGCCAGTTCAGTCAATCAGTATGAAACATCAGCTATGGGACCAAAAAACCCCACAAAAATTACCTTTCCTGTTGCACAGGTTGTTAACATATAAATATTTATCTTTTTTTAAGAGGCAAAGATTAAATCAGCCAAACATACAAAATGTTGTAACAGTGTTTGCCAAATAAATAAATGAATGCTATTTTGTGCTATTTTGCTAATACTCTGTTTACCTCATGCAAATGAAAACACAACTCCACATCTAAAGTTGCACTAATCTAATTAATAACTAGAAATATATCTTAAATATTTCACAACAGCTATAAGACAATAATGTTTTATTTAAATAAAAATTGTGATTTGAGTTGACAACTGCAGTTTAAACATGAACTTACATTAGATTAATCATAATTTATTCCATTAGCGTCCTGTTACTTCTAATTGCTGCAAACAGGAAAAAATATTAAGCATTGTTATGTTTTTGTTACTCAACAAGTTGGTTCTCTCTCTCTCAAAAAACAAAAAACACACACACATATACGTATATATATATATATATATATATATATATATATATATATATATATGTATGTGTGTATGTGTGTGTGTGTGTGTGTGTGTGACAAAATTTTGCAACTTAAGAATTAGTCATCAGATAAGAAAGTCATTTTGGTGAAATGTGCACGGTCACAGCGCACAGAGAAGTTAAAAGTGTATTTTGTCTGTTTCGTAAACTTCAGCTGAATTCATGTCCAAACTTCTCAGCATGAGCCCTGTTCTGTGTGTGATGCATGCCTGTAGGTGTCTCTGTTCTAATCCACTGTCCACCACAACAAAGCAAGCAAGAATTAAACAATATTCACCTGGGGCTAACAAGTGATTTTACTTGTGATTTGGCACCTTTTTGTATTTTTCTGCATAGTATCTTTATCATTCAACCTTTATTTCGTTAGATTAATCTCATTGAGCCTTGAGGACTCATTCACAAGAGCGACCTGCTACAAACTAAAGAATGATGACACAGTAGAAATGTCCTTAAACAATCAACAATAGACAAACATAAGAGAGAAATACAGATTTTTTTTAACAAATTAAAACAAAATATTAAAGTATCAAAACATTAGATGTAGAAAATCAGTAACAGGAACATATCTGCATTGGTATCTGCATCTAAACAAGAACTGTGTGAAACCTTTTTATTTTTATATTATAACCCTGACACAACTGTGTATCTTAAATGAAAAATCGATTCAAAACATGTACTCTTAAGACGTCTTCTGGGTTTACATCAGACAGCTGTTGTGTCATGTTACCACGGGCCCTGAGAGGTAGAGAGATGTTGTTGATGATCACTCCTTTGCATATGAAGAGCGAAGCCCTTCATTATGCTTCCATATTAACCCTTGTGCGATCTTAACATTCTGTTTACTCCCCTTGTCCTACGGGTCAAAAATGACCCGCACTACCAAAGACCCAAAATAAAGCAGCTTTATTGAACTTTAAATCCAAAATCCATTTTCCACGATGAAACAACCTATTTATCAATGCATCTCAATTATTTATTTATTTTATATTTTTTTATCATGTATTTTTGTTACACAATACAAAAAGACAATCACCAGTTAACAGTATTACACCTTTTTTTTTTTTACCACAAACCAACTGTCAAAACAGTTTTCTTTTACACAGTAAAGGTTTATTATGGCTATTATATAAATGTAAAGTAATTATTTCTGAATTATTTATATTGAAAGGGAAAAAACAGTCAACAATCTGTAACTTTTTCCATCCATCCATCCATCCATCTTCTTCCGCTTATCCGGGGTCGGGTCGCGGGGGTAGCAGCCTAAGTAGGGAGGCCCAGACTTCCCTCTCCCCAGCCACTTGGAGCAGTTCCTCCGGGGGAATCCCAAGGCGTTCCCAGGCCAGCCGAGAAACATAGTCCCTCCAGCGTATCCTGGGTCTTCCTCTGGGTCTCCTCCCGGTGGGACGTGCCCGGAACACCTCACCAGGGAGGCGTCCAGGAGGCATCCTAACCAGATGCCCGAGCCACCTCAACTGGCTCCTCTCGATGTGGAGAAGCAGCGGCTCTACTCCGAGTCCCTCCCGGATGACTGAGCTTCTCACCCTATCTCTAAGGGAGAGTCCAGCCACCCTGCGGAGAAAACTCATTTCAGCCGCTTGTATCCGAGATCTTGTTCTTTCGGTCATAACCCAAAGCTCATGACCATAGATGAGGGTGGGAACGTAGATCGATCGGTAAATTGAGAGCTTTGCCTTTTGACTCAGCTCTCTCTTCACCACGACAGACCGGTACAGCGCCCGCTTCACTGCGGACGCTGCACCTATCCGCCTATCGATCTCACGCTCCAGTTTTCCCTCATTCGTGAACAAGATCCCGAGATACTTAAACTCCTCCACTTGGGGCAGGACCTCCTCCCCGACCCGGAGAGGGCATGCTACCCTTTTCCGGCTCAAGACCATGGCCTCGGATTTGGAGGAACTGATCCTCATCCCGGCCGCATCACACTCGGCTGCAAACCGCTCCAGTGAAAGTTGTAAATCACGAACTGATGAAGCCAGTAGGACCACATCATCTGCAAAAAACAGAGAAGCGATTCTAAGGTCACCAAAACGGATCCTCTCAACACCTTGGCTGCGCCTAGAAATTCTGTCCATAAAAGTTATGAACAGAATCGGTGACAAAGGGCAACCTTGGCGGAGTCCAACTCTCACCGGAAACGAGCCTGACTTACTGCCGGCAATGCGGACCAAGCTCTGACACCGGTCGTACAGGGACCTAACAGCCCTTATCAAAGGGCCTGGTACCCCATACTCCCGGAGTACCCCCCACAGAACCCCCCGAGGGACGCGGTCGAATGCCTTCTCCAAGTCCACAAAACACATGTAAACTGGTTGGGCAAACTCCCACGCACCCTCCAGGACCCTGCTGAGGGTGTAGAGCTGGTCCAGTGTTCCACGACCAGGACGAAAACCACACTGCTCCTCCTGAATCCGAGGTTCGACTATCCGACGGACCCTCCTCTCCAGAACCCCTGAATAGACCTTACCAGGGAGGCTTAAGAGTGTGATCCCCCTATAGTTGGAACACACCCTACGGTCCCCCTTTAACTTTTTTGTCACGTTTATTTTTTAAATATTTTTTAGGAAGTGAATTATAAAAATACTTCTCTCATAACACAACAAAAAAACAAAATGTTGCTTGATTTTGTGAACAATTTTCAACTTCTACTATATTTATCACATGTAGGACTATGTGAGCCCCTTCTTGTTTGCTCTGGTGATGGACCGACTAACAGATGAGGTCAGGCAGGAATCCCCATGGACTATGATGTTTGCAGATGACATTGTGATATGTGGTGAGAACAGGGAACAGGTGGAAGAGAACTTGGAGAGGTGGAGGTATTCACTTGAAAGAAGAGGAATGAAAGTCAGCCGTAGTAAGACAGAGTACATGTGTGTGAATGAGAGGGAGGCCAGTGGAACAGTGAGGCTACAAGGAGCAGAGGTCACAAAGGTGCAGAACTTCAAGTACTTGGGGTCCACTGTCCAGGAAAATGGGGAATGTGGTAAAGAGGTGAAAAAGAGAGTCCAGGCAGGATGGAGTGGATGGAGAAAAGTTTCAGGAGTGATTTGTGACAAAAAGGTGTCAGCAAAGGTCAAAGGAAAAGTTTACAAGACAGTGGTGAGACCAGCTATGTTGTATGGTCTGGAGACAGTGTCATTGACAAAAAGACAGGAGAAAGAACTGGAAGTAGCAGAAATGAAGATGCTGAGGTTCTCCTTAGGAGTGACAAGGATGGATAAGATCAGGAATGAGATAATCAGAGGTACAGCACATGTTGAACAACTGGGAGATAAAGTTAGGGAGGCCAGACTGAGATGGTTTGGACATGTCCAGAGGAGGGACAGTGGGTATATTGGTAGAAGGATGTTAGAAATGCAGCTGCCAGGAAAAAGACACAGAGGAAGGCCAAAGAGGAGATATATGGATGCAGTTAGAGAGGACATGAAGGTAGTTGGAGTGAGGACAGAGGATGCAGAGGACAGAGTGAGGTGGAGGAGGATGACTCGCTGTGGCGACCCCTGAAAAGGGAAAAGCCGAAAGAAGAAGAAGAAGAAGAAGGACAGTATGTGTGAACGTGAGAATGGGCTTTGCAGATGTGTTTCTCACATGTGCAGCACACAGCTTTTGTCTTGCAGTCCTTCTTCCAGGGGCAGAACTGGCACCTTTTTCTTTTGACTGACCCAGCTGCAGCCTTTATTATTTCTTAGTTTGTTTTTTTGTTTTGCTTGGCAGCTTGTGTGATGTGAGGGGTTAGCTGCAGATCAAGAGTGCAGGTGCAGGTCAAATGCAAGTTCTAGTGTCTTTGATGTGTGTGTGTGTGTGTGTGTGTGTGTGTGTGTGTGTGTGTGTGTGTGTGTGTGTGTGGTGTGTGTGTGTGTGTGTGTGTGTGTGTGTGTGTGTTAGAGAGAGTTTGTGTGTGGCCTTTGAACTTTTTTCTGGTGTTTAAATGCCTTTATAATTCACGGGTCAAAAATGACCCATAGGACGATCTTTGGACCCTAGTGGTGTACAGCCCACATGGAAACCTAGACAAAAACAAAGTATCACTTTTTGTAATGATGGGGTCACTTTAGGAAAAGTCATAAAATTTCAAGTTGGAAAAATATAGTTTAAGGTATTTTTTCTATAGCTAAACATGGTAGCGGGTCACTTTTGACCCGCAGGACAACACAAGGGTTAAACAAGCTCCCTCAGTGGTAGCAGTTTCCGCCTTCAGTTTCTGCATCCTTTCATGCATTTGGAGGAGCACAAAGCGTGGGCAGTAGAAAGGTATAAAAACAACTCATTTGTTCACTTCTGCTCAAACTACAACCAAGCTTGTGTGGAGAACGAGTGGAAGACATCTTAAGAATGGATAAGCCTCCGGTCACCAGAACGGTCAGCTTTGGTGGACTCCACAGTGGAACCAAAACTTCTGGTGATTTTTCCACAGCTCGCAGGCACAGCAGTGCAGGGATCCGAGCTCTGCTGTGGGCTACTGGCAGCACAAAGTCCTTCGGGTGTTCCTCAGACCTCCAGACGAGCCGTGAGAACGTATTTTCAAATATCCTGACTCCCTACAGCATCCCACAGTTCACTATACCAACACTGTCCGTGTAGACCAGCTTAAGACCACTTGACCAGGAGACAGAGGACAGCAAGTCAGAAGACTTGATGAGTTCTAGGAGGGAACATGGGGTGCTCGTTTCTCCAGCTCACACTACCATCTCTTCATCTTCATCATCCTCCTGCTCCAGTCTGGTTCCAACAAACCGGAAAGCTGAGCGTTGTGCTTCAGACCCCTTGACCAAGAGAAGATCTGTCCTTCAGAGGGAGGTGCACCTTCCCTGCCCGTTCCAAGACACCCAGCACTGTCTGGATCCTGAGAGTAAGGCTGCCCTCTCCCTGCCACACCTCACCAAGGTGACCACGTCGTACGGCTTTGTCACCTTGAGCCAGAGCCCTCAGATGGCGAGCGAGGAGGCACTCCTCTGCCAGTCTGGGTTACGCCGTTTAAACAGCGACCACAGGGCTTCCTGCTCGGCTGAAGGCATCCGAGGCAGCTGCTTCCAGCTGTCAGGAGCTCAGAAGAAGCTCAAAGACTCAGCAGAGCCACAGCGTAAGGAGAACTTAATCAGAGGAGAAGCACAAGCCTCCATCAGTGCCTCAGTTCCATCTTCTTCTGCACCCAGGCAGCCAAAGCTCAAACGTCACTTTTATCACATTATAAAGAAACATTTCATGTAGCGCCATCAGAGTGCATTGATTATACTTTGTTTTCCGTTTGTCAGTATACCATATTTTCCGACGTATAAGTCTCCAGGCGGAGCTGCTAGCTCTCCAGCGTTCCTCCGCCTGCACCAACTGAGTAAAGCGAGCGCGCACAGGAGGACTCGTTGCAGTTCTTCAAAATTTAACACGTCAGTCAAAAATCGTATTATGAATATGGAAAAAAGTATATAAGTCGCTTTAGCGTAAAAGTTGCAGGACTGACAAATCTATGCAAAAAAACTGTGACTTATACACCGGAAAATACGGTATATAAGCTGTGGAAACATCCGTTGTATGTATTTGTACTTCAGTTAATGTATCATAGATTTAAAATGGTGTTCTGCTTCTGTTTATAGGGAGTCCTCGACTTACGAACGAGTTCCAGACCTAAAAAACGTTCGTAACCCGATTTTGACGTAAGTCGGAACCCATAGCACGTGCGTTCGTAAGTCAGAAAATGTATGCTAGCGCTGCGCCAAACACCTGTTTTTCAACACAAACGTACATACTGGTTCATAAACATGCACAGAACTTTGTTTACAAACGGTTAGCTAACACACTTTCATCTAAAAACACCTAAAAACACATACCAGTGCTGTATTTAATGTACAACTGTTACAACTGTACTGTTCGTAAGTCCGTTCGTAAGTCCGAGTTGCCGTAAGTCAAGGGCGCCGTAAGTCGAGGACTCCCTGCACATCCCATGTTCAGTCTCCACAGGAGGTGGAGGGTGGCTCCAGCAGGCTTCTTAGCATCTGAAGAGGTTTGGTGAAGAGGGCGTCAGATCCATCCTCATATCTGGTGTTGCTCACCCACACATGGAGCATTAAGTGGATTTGATGACGCAAAGGGCTCGACCCTCTGCAGGCTGAGTGGTGGGACACAAGATCAATTTAAATTTATAATCGCTCATCGTGTTGTTTTCCGTGCATGGCTCTCGTGAACGCTTTCAGGCAAAGAGGTGGTTTCAGATGAATTCAGTTCAGTCTGTTTTCAAAAGCAGCTGGCTGAATGAGATGAAGAAATATAATAAGGTATTATGAGAGAGCTTTCAGAACATCGGAAACAGGATTCAGCTCATTTTCCTCTGAACATTTTTTAGAAATAAAACGTGTCCTAAATCAAGACTACATTTGTATTCAGTAGAATTCTGAAATCAAGAAAGTAAATTTGACTATGAATTCTATTTAGATCCTTTTTTTTTTGTCTTTATTTGTAAAAAAAAAAATCTGGTGAAAAGTGTCCAACTGGCCACAGGCCCATACGAACGTCTGTAGACTTACATCTAAACAATGACTCGCAGATTTTGTTTCCTCTGTGCACGTCTGAAAATGCAGAATACGTCTGGTATAACTAAAATATTTTATCAAGTTTATCACCATGTGACCACTTGAAGTCACTTGTATTTATCGATTGCATGATTGTAAATGAACAAGAACAATAACTGGAGCGCTGTGAGCGTGGCGTTTTTGGTGAGAATGCTGAGTCAGCAGTGACATCATTGTTTTCCTGTTCATAGATTCTTCCATATGTTTGTTTGTTAGTTTGATTTAGTTGTTGTGTTGCAGTCAAATTACTTGTACAGTGTGAACCTATAGGTACATCTAACAAAAATTAGAATATTGTGAAAAGGTTTTTAAAATTTGTCAGTCATTTCAGAAAGTGAAACTCATATACTGTACCATACAGATTCATCACACAAAGTGAAATATTTTAAGCCTTTATTTCTTCTCATTTTGATTATTACGCTTATACAGATAATGAAAACACAAAACACTCAAAACATTTGAACATCGTGATAAAGATCCATACTGGAAACTCATGCACACTATGCACAGATGAATCCTAGAGATGAGCAACACAACCAGAGACAACGTCAGAAGTGTCTTACCTGCTGAGGACATCAGAAAACCCAGTGGACCAACACCAGCAGATGACATGGCCCAAACTATCACTGACTGTGGAAACTTCACTCTGGACTTCAAGCAACATGGATTCTGGGCCTCTCCACTCTTTCCTCCAGACTCTGGGGCCTTGATTTCCAAATGACATGAAACTTCACTTTCATCTGAAAAGAGGACATTGGACCACTGAGCAACAGTCCAGTTGTTTGTCTCCTCAGCAGGTAAGACGCTTCTGATGTTGTCTCTGGTTCAGGAGCGGCTGGACTTGAGGAATGAGATATTTGTAGCTCATGTCCAGGATCTGTCTGTGCATGAGTTTCCAGTATTTAACCTCTTCATCATCATTAGCTTTATTTATAAAGCACTTTAAAACACATCTGAAACAAAGTACTGAAACATCAGTTACAAACAAGACAAAAGAAAGCAAAACTAACACACAGTGAACTAAAAACTCAAATTAAAATACAACTCTTAACAACAATCTAATTTTCTGAGAAACTCTTTTTTTGGGGGGTTCATCAAAATTACAAGAAATAAGTCTTGAAATATTTCACTCAGTGTGCAATGAATCTATATATTTATGAGTTTCACTTTCTGAAGTGACTAACAAAAAATACTGAACTTTTTCATAATATTCAAAATTTTTAGATGTACCTGTATACTATATGTCAAAACATTTGTCTAGACTGGGATTTGTAGGATAGTGTGATGTAACTTTTATATATTTTTTTAATTGTTTAACATTGCTTACAAAAAATTGCCCTAATACACTGAGACATTTTCATTTCCTTCAAAAAACACAGTTCCCTTTTAATTTTTTTGTTTTAGCTTTTAGCTACTGTGTTGCAAATTCAGCTTTAAACTGTTCTGCTTGTTTAAACTTTAAAAGGGACGGTCTGTTTCAATACAGGGAGTTGATTTGTGGAATGGTTTAGGAAATGAAGTTAAATCTGCTAAGTCAGTGCTTGTGTTTAAAAAAATGATCAAAACTAAATTGTTAACAAAATACTAAAAATTTCTTTTTTTAAGTATTACTCGAGTTTTTTGTACATGAAAATGTTAAAATTGAAATGAGTTTTTCTTTTGGATCGATTGCTTAGTGTTACTATTGTTGGAGTGAATTGTTTGTATTTGATTTTGTTTTTTGAAAAAAAGGGGCAGGTATAATAAGATTTTTTCTTCTTCCTGCCTCCTTTCATTTTATGTTTTTTTTCTCTTGTTTTAAATATTTCATGAAAGAAGATTTTTCCTTTTGTAGTAATATAGGAAGGGGTCAGTTTACTGACTTACCTATATTTTAGATGTATAAATTGGCAGGGTTTAGACTGACACAAAAATACATCATTAATTAAACGGGTTCTCTCTTTTTCAGCTTAATACCAATAATTCTATACCTTGACCAGATGTAATTCACAGGAAACGTTAAACTTATGTTGGCACAGCAGGACTGCACCATTTATTTAACATAATTGTAAATTACATCACACATTTGTACATGATTGGTTGATTATTTTTCCTATAATTAACTTCAGCACAGATGAAATATAGGAACAACAGAACAAGTGAAGGATGATATTTTACTCATTTCTGCAGGTACATTAACTTAGTTTCTGGCTTAGGAAGATGAAGGTTTAGGAGGAAGGAAATGGAGGAAAAGAAGTTAAGAGTCAGGGAGTTATCTTGATGTGTTTTAACCAGAAGCATGGCAGTTCTCCGGCCGAACTCGGCTACACGTTGGTACCCTTGGCAAAGCATTTGACGACTTTTACCTCATGAAGATGGTCAGTCTCCCTCGGTCCAGTTTGGTCAGTTCGTTTACCGTTCTCAGCGTCTCCAGACGTGCGCCTTGACTCGAACCGAAAGTAACGGCAGCTCCTGGTGCTGTTGTTCAAGATAAGACGTTCCTTAAAGGAATGTCAATAAAAGAGAGCTTTTCAGCTGTTGAAGATGGCTTATAACTTGGCATGTTATAAGTCTTTAACTGAATGACATGGTCATTAGCGTGTTGACCAGACGATCATCAGTTCTTTGGGGAACCTCATAGCTCGAGGTCCTCAGCAAACTCCGTCAGTTCCAGCAAAAGCTTAGAACTTTAAGGAAGGATCTGTGATCAGTGACTTGTTGTTCTTCTCTGATTGGTCCAAACAAACCAGTGGATGAAGGTCACTCGGATAGGAGAAGATCAGTTTTTAGAACAGAGAAGAAGTTGTTTAGAATGAAGACAGAGAAACAGATTAGACTGGAGCCAGCTTCATAAAACAACTGATTAAAACTGTGTTCTAACTTCTAACAAAACTGATCGAGTTCAGTCTGACATATTAATTCACTTTCACCGTTTGATTCATCATATGAAGAAGTGATCATTATTTTGAAATAACATTGGATTTCCAACTTGAATTAAACAGTTTGAATTAAACAGTCTTTGACTTAACAAACATTGAATTCAATAATGCTTATACAAGTAACACAAGGTTATTCATTAACACAAAAATAGAGGAATAAGAGAGTCTCTTATGACTTATTGTGTTTTGATTCAAAATAATGTAATAAAATAGTGTTAATGTCTTTTTTCTGAGAGTATCAGTGAAAAGGTGTCACTGGGACAGTTCAAGTATCAGAGCGGGCACAGTCATGCCCATTACATCTCCCCCCTTTTGGAAGTCATCGCCAGTCCTTGGGGATGGGGTCCAACACGAAAGGAAACCTTGAACTGTCTCTGATCTTGAAGTAATCCAGCAAGTGGAGAAAAAAAAATCAAAAATTATAATCCCATAAAGTTTTTGGAAATTCCATACTGTTCGTAGGTAATCCCATTGCGGTAAGCTTTTAATCCCTCGGAAAACTGAGTCTGTTAACTCTTGGAAAACAAAGTCTGTGATCCTTTGGAAAACAAAGTCTTATAATCCACAACGATAATTCCACAGCAGTAATTCCATATCGATTAGAGTTGGTGATTTCATCAGCAACAATTGTTTTTATAATCAGCATGTAGAGGGGATCCCTCGATTGACGCAGAGGAGGCGACCCTTGGATGAAGGTTGAAGACCAACGTTGAAGTATCAGGTCCCCACATCGAAGGTTGAAGGCTGGTTGGTTTCCAGTCCGTGCCACTCTGGTTCTATGTGTCATGCAATTATGTGGTTTTAGGTGGGCCTATGATTGGGATTTTACATTAGCCTCACCTATATGCACCTGGTATGTAAGCTATCATGGTTTAGATCAGCTATAACTACCAATTAAGGGGTGGATCATTCATCAAAAGTTAAATATAGGGATCTACGTCTATAAAAGGTTCAGGAGGGCTTCTGTAACGAAGGCCTCTTCTTCCAAACTATTCCTCCATTCATAATTTAAGTTAAATTAACTAAGATAGAAAAGAAAATATAGTTTGGTCTAAATGTCTGTTGTCCTTTAAGACGACGACGTAGGATTTGGTATTCCCTATAAATTTTGAAGTCTATGGCGAGACTCATCAAATGAATAGATCTAGAATAGAAACGATCGAATCGGTCCTACCTAAATGGTTGGGAGGTCAGTGTAGATTATAGTACCTTAAGTAGTATTGATCTACAATGACTCTTCAAAGATTGAGATCTTTAACAAAAATGAACAGCATGTTGGCATAGTTAAATCCATTTAAGCCTTCAACTAATCAACAATCACTTTTGGCTGGGAGTGTTCAGAAAACAATAACAACTTCAATAACAACAAAAGTAGCAATTAAGCAACTAAAAACAACGTTTCACTACGTCAACTCACTCCTGTCGTCAGATTCCAACGTGTATCACACAATAAAACAGGTCTTAGCTTTATAACCGATGTCAATTAAATCCTGCAGATTTAAACGGTTGTTAAGGTTAGTTTTTTGTTGTGGGTTTTTAGACTTAGCGTTTCTAAGTTCTAGTTGGAACGGTTTCTTTTAGCAACTAATATAGTTTAAACTGTTTAGTTTATTTACTATCGTGTGCTTGGACGACCTTAATTTCCCATGAAGTCTGTGAGTTTGCAAGATCTTTGTCGTTTGTGGGGTTATTGAAATCTTTGTCTTTGTCTTGGGCATGACCTAACATCACCCCCCTGAGGTCATGGGGGACCACGAACACAGGTGAGGACGTCCGTCCATGGGCACAAGTTAGGATGCCAATGTTTAGTTTAAGCTGTTTTCGCAGCTGAGAGTAGACAGTACACAGGAACCTTTTAGGTATCGGCCAACGTTTCTTCTTACGTTTACCTCTTTCTGTGTAATTCAGGTGTGTCACAACTGTCGGCGCAGTCGCAGGTGTGTCTGATTGTTCAGACTGCGACGGGTCACTGTTGTTGGTGTGCGAGCCTTTCCCCCCTTTGTCTGAAGAGGGGCTCTTTGAGTCTGTAGAAACTGTGTCATTTCTGATTAGTTCTAGACTCAAATGCTCTTGAACCAAGGTTTCATCGAAAGCTTGGCTGATTGCCGATTTATCTGTCCCAGAGGACAGTACAGCGTCTTCGGTGTGGGATCCGTGGATCTCCACACCTTCTTCTACCTGTGGTAGGTAGTGTTCAGTGAGTGCTGATTGTTTTAGCTCACAGAGGAGGTTCTCATGTTGGGCCCCGGTTGGGTCCAACTGTTGTGTCTCTTCTGCCTCAACTGTATTTGAAGGTTCACTTACCGGGCTTGTGCTCTCGGTTGGGGAGTCATCCATGCCTTCTGCAGTACCATCTGTTAGACAGACACCGTCATGACCTTCAGGATCTTGTTGACTGTCAGCATTTTGTTTGCTGTCAACATATTTATTGTCAACATCTGTGGCATCTGTGTCGATGTTATTGTTGTTAACCGTGAGCTCTGAGTTTTTGTGAAAGATAGTGCTGCACATTGCTCCAGGTAGGTCAATGTTGATAGTGTCATTATCAATGATAACGTCACTCATTGTATCAGGTTGGTCAAGCACTGTAACATTCAAATCTACTAACAAACTACTTACTTCCTCTGTCTCTTCCGAGCATAGAGGTGTTTGGCCATTTTTCTGGGACATTCGTGACACTTTGCATGTCTCGAACTGTTCCGTTCGAGGCGCGGGAGGTGCAGTTCCGAGGCTCGGGGTTTCTGTTGGGACCACGCATTGTTACATGAGTTTAGGTCCTCATACTTCAATTTCTTTTGAAGTTCACCCACCGGTAGACCTTGGTTTTCACCCACCTGGTTCGTTCGGAACCATTTTGGGTCTCTTAAAGAGTGAACACCTACCTTTTGTGGTTCGTTGCTTGTCTCAGATTCTTCAATCTGAGGTGCTTTAGGAGCGGGGCTCCCTTTAAACCATTGTGAGTCACTGTTCCAGCTGGCACCAACCTTTCGTTGTTTGTCAGTTTTAAAATCTTGTTTATTCTTGCTTGCATTATCCAACCTTTCTAACAACCGACGTATGTTCTCCATCTCCTCTGAGGTCAGAGGGCCTTTGATACGACAGCGTTTATTCTCGCTTTCTATAGGAGAGAGAACCTCTTCTATTTTTAGCGACTGGGATACGACCTTTTGACCTGGGCACACCTCAGAGGGTGTTTTGCTTTGCATGTGAGCCTCAAAAGCAGTTACAGCACCCTGTATAATTTCATCCAAAGATGTTACTTCTAATTGACACCAGGTGTACAATGGCAACTTGAATCTAATATCAGAGATTAGATTATTTCTGAAAACAGATTTGAAAAGCGTCTGCTCTTCAAGTCCCGGTTCCTTTATGTCGCCTGAATACGCCTTGAAAATTCTGTCAAAGAAATGCAAAGGATGTTCATCTTTTTTCTGCAAGACATTTCGGGCAGCTAAGTAGTCACCACACAATGAGAGAGATTTTCTCTCTGTGCGAGGTGCAGGGGGAGCAGGTCCTCGACTTTGGGGTCCCTCTTCGGATCCTTTGACGTATGAGTCTACTAGAGGCACATACTGTATGAGCCTTGGACGCGCACCTTCTTGAATTTCCATCTTTGTTTTGATTTTTTGTGAAAATCAATAAGACAGTTCGTATTTTAATGTGTGCAAATAAATCTTCACTTTTAATGTAGCACTGAGTCAATCAAACTAACCAGCTGTGTGGTATAAGTGTTTCACCGTGTAATAAGTATTTCTATTCATAGGTACCTTCTTTCAGGACTTACCCTTAATGAACCTGTAAAAGTTAAATGCAAGCAGTGTTAACTTTAAATATAACTTATTTTTTAACAACAGTTACTAACTAACACAAGCATGATTTTCGTTTTACTTACTCAAACACTTTTTAAAAGATTTGAAATAAATGCAATATTCACACTAAAATGTTCCCAGGAAGCTGCTCCATCATGCCTTAAAAAGATGTATTGCAGTTTGGCTAAACTGTTTTGCTGTATTTTGACAGTTATCAGGAGTGAAAATAGGATCTCTTGTTTGTTATTTTAAATATTTTTTTATTTAAAATAAACTGGAGTTTTTGTATGCTCAACATAACATTACAGATGTTTTAAAATAAATGCAGAGGGTTTAGCATCTATTCTGTGTAAATGTTTCTTGTTCTCATACTTTTAACCAGCAGATTGCAGGTTTTTAAAGCTTAAATTACCACAATGTGACTGTAATTACTCATTCTGGCCGCTAAAGCGGCGCTGTTGGTGTCATGATTCCATGTCATGATCCACGTTCTGTCTGTTTGTCATGTCATGTTCACAGTAAACACATCATTGTTCCCTCCTCCCACATGCCCAATGCCTCATTAACGATCATTGCACTCACCTGTTTGTTCCTGTATTTAAGCCCCACGTCCACAGTCATTCCTTGCCAGATTTATGAACGGTTTTGCCTAGTAGTTATCCAGCGCCCATGTCTTGTCCTGTCTTGCCTGCTACGACTCTGTTTTGGTTTTTTGGTCTCACGTCTCTCGCCTCAGCCCCTATTGGTACTGTCTCGGACTCTGCTTCCCTGGTTTTGACTCCTGCACTCGCTACTGGACTTCGCCCTCCTGCCTCTCTCCTTGTCGGACCTGTTCAGCCATCTGCCTCACGGAAACGAACCCAAGACTGCCTTTCACGACCACGAGTAAAGCCTGCCTCTTTCAACATTATTCGCCTCTCTGCCAACCTGTGTATGATCTCGCTTCGAACCAAGGAAAACCCCCTTCGTGTGAAAGTCCGCACGAAGCATCAACGTAAACAAGGAAGTAAAGCCGGACTACGTCACTACCGGCCTACGTCATCAAGGAATTCCCTTCCGATCAAAAACAGCCTAAAAAGGTTAGTGTTTTTATTAAAGATAAAAACATCTACCTGTTCAAATCCTGTCACTAATATTATAATCTCTTGTGCAGAACTCAAGTTACCGGTGACGATCAGGACCCATTCCAGCTTCCTGTTTCTCAATAAAATTGTTAAAACTTTTCCAGTGTTCAGTTTATTAGTGAAACTCAAAAACTCAGTCATGACAGTTGGCTCTAAGGCCGCATTGACTACCTTTTAGCATTTAGCCGTAGCTTTAAACTAAATCGGATAAACGTCAACTTTTGGGATGAGTTATAGCCTGGATGTGACAATCGCCTAAACAAACGTTCATTTAAGAAACGAATGGATTTGTTTAAAATGTTTAGAACAAGTTCTGTGGATTTTTTAGATATAAAAAGAAACGATCTTTTTCCTTTTTTTCTCTATCTGGGTACGTCACTTCCGTTGACGTGTCGTTCGTGTTGCATTTAGGGACGTGCGTGCAGTCGGACGTTTGAGTTCTACCGACGTCTAAACGCTCTAAAACCCCTTTAAATATCCCAAAACACCGCGGTTAAACAGTTTTTGACGATATTTTATGCCTAAAAACGAAACAAGCCAGATAATCTGTCAGAATTGTGTGAACAAAAATGAAATTTGACGATCAACTGCGTATCACGTGATCACCTTGAACCAACCACAGCATGACAACAGATGTTATGAATGTATATAGCTTATCAAACCTAGACTCTTATTCAACTCATAAAACGCTAAAATTCACCCCAAAAATTCCGTGAACGAATCGTTTCACAACAGAACAGTTTTACCAAGCTGCGCCTAGTAAAAATAGCAAGATAAATGTCGCCAACACGGACTTTTTCCGTACAGCAACACGTCAGAGCTAAATGGACCGGGACCAGAACCTCGATCCGACAGCTTCAGACTACAAGATGCTATTATTCCTGCTTGAAATGTAACGATACCACTCGACAGCAACTTTCCAGATGTAATGAATTGAGCTTATTAGGCCAGTTTGACACGGCGGTCAAACGTAGATGCGCTTTTATCTGTGACACGTCAGCAAAGAGTCCAAACGACCCAGAACCAGAACCACACAGCAACATCAAATTTTAACCCAAAAACTTCAACACACGTTTAAAAGTTGAGTAAAGACAATTCCTCAGCTACAAGTGACATTAACCAGCAGTTTCCTGCAGCCTGACACACTTTCCCAGCCAAAAAACTATCGTTTTCAGAGTCTAAAACTTGGACAAAATTATGCCAACATTCAAAGTACAGAAATATTAAATATTAAACTTTTCAGAGACCTGTTCACGGGCCACCAATGTAGTAATATAGGAAGGGGTCAGTTTACTGACTTACCTATATTTTAGATGTATAAATTGGCAGGGTTTAGACTGACACAAAAATACATCATTAATTAAACGGGTTCTCTCTTTTTCAGTTTAATACCAATAATTCTATACCTTGACCAGATGTAATTCACAGGAAACGTTAAACTTATGTTGG
Source organism: Garcialebias charrua (assembly GCA_038048925.1). Taxonomy (NCBI): domain Eukaryota; kingdom Metazoa; phylum Chordata; class Actinopteri; order Cyprinodontiformes; family Rivulidae; genus Garcialebias; species Garcialebias charrua. The sequence goes on from JBBPBX010005916.1 coordinate 30,405, forward strand.
TACAGCAGGACTGCACCATTTATTTAACATAATTATAAATTACATCACACATTTGTACATGATTGGTTGATTATTTTTCCTATAATTAACTTCAGCACAGATGAAATATAGGAACAACAGAACAAGTGAAGGATGATATTTTACTCATTTCTGCTGGTACATTAACTTAGTTTCTGGCTTAGGAAGATAAAGGTTTAGGAGGAGAAAAATGGAGGAAGAAAAGTTAAGAGTCAGGGAGTTATCTTGATGTGTTTTAACCAGAAACATGGCAGTTCTCCGGCCGATTAAAGCTACACGTTGGTACCCTTGGCAAAGCATTTGACGACTTTTACCTCGTGAAGATGGTCAGTCTCCCTCGGTCCAGTTTGGTCAGTTCGTTTACCATTCTCAGCGTCTCCAGACGTGCGCCTTGACTCGAACCGAAAGTAACGGCAGCTCCTGGTGGTGTTGTTCAAGATAAGACGTTCCTTAAAGGAATGTCAATAAAGTGAAGCTTTTCACAGCTGGAAATTGATTTATAACAGGCATGTTATAAATCTTTTAACTGAATGACGAGTCATTAGCGTGTTGACCAGACGATCATCAGTTCTTTGGGGAACCTCATAGCTCGAGGTCCTCAGCAAACTCCGACAGTTCCAGCAAAAGCTTAGAACTTTAAGCCAGGATCTCAGATCAGTGACTTGTTGTTCTTCTCCGATTGGTCCAAACAAACCAGTGGATGAAGGTCACTCGGATAGGAGAAGATCAGTTTTTAGAACAGAGAAGAAGTTGTTTAGAATGAAGACAGAGAAACAGATTAGACTGGAGCCAGCTTCATAAAACAACTGATTAAAACTGTGTTCTAACTTCTAACAAAACTGATCGAGTTCAGTCTGACATATTAATTCACTTTCACCGTTTGATTCATCATATGAAGAAGTGATCATTATTTTGAAATAACATTGGATTTCCAACTTGAATTAAACAGTTTGAATTAAACAGTCTTTGACTTAACAAACATTGAATTCAATAATGCTTATACAAGTAACACAAGGTTATTCATTAACACAAAAAGAGGAATAAGAGAGTCTCTTATGACTTATTGGGCCTCATTCATGAACCGTTCGTACGCACAGATTTGTGCTTAAACTGTGCTTACGAGTGATTTAGGATCATTTGTGGCATCCAACAATATTTTCGTATCCTAGGATTTTTTTCAGATACGAACAAAATCTACGTGTGGTCCGGACCTGTCGTATATTTTACGAACAGTAGTCTGCTGGCCTTTTCTCCACTAATAACCTCATATTTCGTTATTTAGAGAATATTTAGAGCATAAAAACAATTAAATGCAACGACACATATTGGTTAAATTAAAATGAAGCGGCTTCAAACCCCCCCCCCCGCACCCCCGCCCCTCGTCCACCACCGCGCCACCTGCGCGTGGGCGCCCGTGCCCCGGGGTTAATAAAAATCACGCACCACCACGCCATGCGCCACCCTCGGCGCGACCACCTCCAGCCGTGCCACGCTCAGCGCGACCACCTCCAGCCGTGCCACGCTCAGCGCGACCACCTCCAGCCGTGCCACGCTCAGCGCGACCACCTCCAGCCGTGCCACGCTCAGCGCGACCACCTCCAGCCGTGCCACGCTCAGCGCGACCACCTCCAGCCGTGCCACGCTCAGCGCGACCACCTCCAGCCGTGCCACGCTCAGCGCGACCACCTCCAGCCGTGCCACGCTCAGCGCGACCACCTCCAACCCGTGCATCGCTCAGCGCGACCACCTCCAACCCGTGCATCGCTCAGCGCGACCACCTCCAACCCGTGCCACTCACGGCGCGAGCACCTCCTCCTGCTGTCATGTCGGCACAACATTCCTTGACCACCTCCTGACCACCTGCTGTCCGTGCTGCGGCGAGACGTTTTTCTGAAGCCATTTTCAGATCAAACCATTTATTCTTGATGTCTGATACAGTATGACCCACGGGAGAACATGCACCATATTAATATGAAGTGAACTGTAGTTTCGAGACACTTTAAACAACATGTCCTCATCCCTACTCGTCATATATAAAATGCTTCTGTTCAAGAACACATCCGACACTTGCGGGGGGGGAGCGGGAGCGGGGGGGGGGTAGCAGTGCGCGACCACCTCCAGCCGTTCTGAGCAGAACTCAGAGCGTAAAGTTCTTCTTTTTACTTCTTGAGTTTGAATGAATGGACACTTCCTGCTGTCAGAGGCAGGAAACTAGATCCTTATATGGTGTTTTGAGGGGTGGAATTTATGTAAATGACATTTCCGCGGGCACGCGCAGCTGATTAGAACAGGTGGGATTCATCATGTTTACGCAGCCATTTACACACGTTTCCTCATCATAGAAGAGTTTGTTGGATCTGACGTGGCATGTTCTTACGAACGCTTCGTAAGAACAAAAGTAGGAGAAACGTAGGATTAGAATACGAACAGTTTCATGAATGAGGGCCATTGTGTTTTGATTCAAAATAATGTAATAAAATAGTGTTAATGTCCTTTTTCTGAGAGTATCAGTGAAAAGGTGTCATTGGGACAGTTCAAGTATCAGAACAGGCATGGTCATGCCCACTACAATACCCATTGTCCCTCCTCTGGACATGTCCAAACCATCTCAGTCTGGCCTCCCTAACTTTATCTCCCAGTTGTTCAACATGTGTTGTACCTCTGATGATCTCATTCCTGATCTTATCCATCCTTGTCACTCCTAAGGAGAACCTCAGCATCTTCATCTCTGCTACTTCCAGCTCTTTCTCCTATTTTGTCTTTCTCCTATTTTATTCTATTTTGTCTTTTGACACTGTCTCCAGACCATACAACATAGCTGGTTTCACAACTGTCTTGTAAACTTTTCCTTTTGCTGACAACTTTTTGTCACAAATCTTACTACTAAATACTGAGAATATCAATGGGTGTCTAAAACTGGTCCTCTGTACATTACATTTTTTTGTAGAAACCTTTCGTCTTTCCTCCGAAAGACTTCTTCTGTCTGAGGAGCTGTATTCAGTTTGCCTGAGACTGAGCTGAATACAGCTGTTCAGACTGAAAAAGTCTTTCAGAGGAAAGAAGAAACGTTTCTACTTTTTTTTTTTATGTCCAGAGGACCAGAATGAACTTTTTTTAGAATTTTCTACCTGGATTATTGAACATGAATCAGGGTATTTTGAACCACTTTGGCCAGGATTGCCTCAAACTTGTTAGAGGCATACCTGCAAACTCAGAAGGGATGAAAGCGCCAACACCCCCCCCCCCCTCCCGGAAAGATTTTGTAATTTTTTTAAACATGCTTCAGGTAAAAGTCATTTACTAACCTAATTTAATGAGGACATAAATAGGAAAGATTGTGTCAACCAAAAAATTAACAACCAACAACAGCAGCAAGTCAAATACAGCAGAACATTTTGCTAACAATGCGCTGCTCCGAGTCAACAGATGCATTTAAAAACTTAAGACTTATCTCTTCAGACAGGCTTTTGGTTAATTTTGTACATTGATTTTAGAGTTTGTTATGTTTTACCTTTTTGTATAACTTCTGTGATTTTATTTTTCCTTTTGTAAAGCACTTTGTGACTCTCATGTCTGTGAAATGTGCTATATAAATAAAACTTACTTACTAACAGTAAAAACTCATTTCTTAAATGTTTTGCCAGAAATTTTTGAATAAAGTAGATGCCATTTCCTGCATTCTGGTGTATTTTAACAAGTTGTTAAACATCTATGTTTACCTACATGTAAACACTTGATTCAATAACTATTTTAGAGACATCTAACAAAATAAAGTCAGGTCCTGTGGACAGATTAAAAAATTGTTTAAATTATTATTGATCATGCATCAGGATATTTTAGAGACACCTCATTCAACTAGTTCATATAGACATCATCCTGTTTTTAAACTCACTCCTGTGGCTAAGATAATGAAATTAATGTGACAATTTATCACAGTGACTTTAGGGGTGCAACTGACTTTTATTTTGTTAATTTTTATTTAGTTTTATTGGTAACACAACATGCCATTTTACTAAACAATGGTGACACTCAACTGCATGTATAAAAATAAGAATATTAACTTTACCCAATGAACAGGTGACATTTTAATAACCACCAACAGTGAATTTAGGAGGGGCTTTTTACAGTTTTCTGATTTATGATAGACTCATATCAGCATCACTGATTTTAACTATTTTACTTTTCAGACAATGTGTTACCTGGGCTTTCTTCTCTACAGCATAAAGAAAAATTTGCTCTTTAACAACTTTTGACTTTAGGAAAAAATACATTTATTAACATATCCCAATATAATTAGGACATACACTAAAAAGATGATTAGTCAAAAAATAAAAAGAGGCGTTCAATACAGAGCAGAGACACTGACATTATGTTTTCTCACTTTGAAACAGAACAAATGGTTTAATGAAGAGACTTACTGCTAATGTTATTTTACGACTCGGTCATGTTTACGTTGGTTCTCCTGTGTAGTGTCGTCACTTTTCAAAGCACATGTCGGTCGCACAGGTTTATTTTTTTTATGAAGCGTGGAGCTCCCACACTTTAGACGACTTGGTCAAAAAAATTTCTCTGCGTCAGTCATTTGTAAAACACTGCCTCTAATCTGCCTCCAACCTCCCCACTCACTCTGTTGAACTCGTGCTGCGGTAGAGTTTTTTTTTTTTTAAACTTTATTCAGTTCAAAGATTTCGCTGTTGTCCCCGCCCACTATAGTCTGTCTTGAGACTGATTGGCTAAATCTCGCGCTCCAACAAAGATGTTTTATTGTCGAGAAGATGCCTTGCTGTGTCTTGAAATCCAGTCAGTGGGAAATGATGCCTTATACAGTAATCTGTCACGGGTCTGACCCCCCCCCTCCCCCAAAACAAAAACTCATCGGATCTACACGAATCACGTAAATGATATATTTTGCTTTGAAAACGGCGATTTTCGCCGTAAGGTGACTAGTTTGCAGGTATGTAGAGGGTTTGAGAAAACAGCTAGGAAGAGGGCAGACTACAGGAACCACTTGTGATTCAACCTCAGATGCAAACAAAGTGGCATCATTCACAAGAGCCTGGAACTGAAATTGTCGGTAAGCGGGAACTGGGCAAGCAAGATCCTTCAGAAGGCACAGACGCATAGACGCAGAATGGGTAAGACAGACCGATTTTACTATTGAGCCCTTGAAGGCCAAAGAAGATCACATTAAACAGAAACTAACAACTTGTCTAGATCAGACCACACTTCAGCAAGTGATGGACTGTACAGATCAGGCACGCTTAGCACAGCATGTCAAGTCCAAGACTCGACAACAAAACAAATTTAACTTACTGATAACTCGTCAACACCATCACAATTCCAATAACAACACATTCAGTGTAAGACAACACTCCGATACACAGTTACATGCCAGGGAGACAGAAAAGTGGGTGAAGAATTTATCTGACAGACAGCTCACCCAGCCGGAGACAGAGATTCTTGCCAGGGGGCTAAACTTTGCAGTGGCACCAAGTAGAATTCCGCTGGTGGAGATGATCACAGCCACTGAGTCAGCCATCCGTAACAACAAAATTAAAGACTTTGAAGCAGAACAACTCAGAGTCAAAGTTTCAGCCTGTCTCAGTAATGCTAAACCACCACCTTCCAACATCAGTAGAGAAGAGAGGGATGCACTCACCACTCTTAGCAAGGACAAAAACATCACAATTCTCCAGGCAGACAAAGGAAGGTGCACAGTGATTTTCAACCAGAAAGACGCTCATGAGAAAGTTACAGTATGTCACTCCATAGTAACTTAACCTGCCTAAATAAAGGTTGAATGAATTGTTGGTATTTTTATATTCTCTTTTAAAAAATATATTGTGTGATTCCTTGTGCATGTTCCGTCCGTCCGTCCATCCGTCCGTCCGTCCGTCCGTCCGTCCGTCCATCCATCCATCCATCTATACATCTATACATCCATACATCCACCCACCCACCGACCGACCGACCGACCAAGTCTCCGGCCTGCCTGCCTGTCTCTCTCTCTCTCTCTCTCTCTCTATCTGTCTTGTAACCTTTGAATAAAATAAAAAAAACTTTGTCCCAAACAGCCAGTGACAGACTCATTTCACTGTTGTACAATAACAAGATGGAGAAAGAGGACCAACTTTTAGTTTGCATTAAGAATGATTCATGTGTTCATTTACCTGTTTCAATCTGTCGTAATCCATGGCTTCTGTTGGCACACCATTGGCACTTAAGGAGGCAGTTGGAGTCGGGGTGGATTTAGGTCTGATCAAAGAGACAAGCAGAAAGAAACTCAGAGCAAAGAAGGAGCTCTCACAGGACAACACGTCAATCATGAAAAATGACTAAACAACACTTTAATCTGTTTCCGCATCACAACAAGATATGAACTGTTCAGTTTAGTTTGTTTCAAACAGACACAACGAGGAGCCATGACAGACTTGATGCATACACACACACTGAAGAAGAGCACACAGCTACACATGCATGGAAGCACACAGAACGTCAAACACACCAAAGCTGCAAAACTTAAAAACTCCTGTCAGAAGTTGTTCCACACTCACTGTCAAAAATATCCTCGCTTTATCTTACTTACTCAAAAGAGCCACACTCAACAACAATAGAAGTTTTTTTAACAGGTTCTACTTGCAAGGACGTTGGTTATGTATTGTAACCCCAGATTCTATGAGTGTAAGTGTAGCCCTTTAAAATCTGTCGCTATTGGGTTTATCCACGTGCAACGCGCCAAACGCTGAAAACTTCTAGTCCACACCCACCTGCTGTGGGCCCCACCCGGTCCGCTATAAATTGCATCTGGACTGGAGCTTGACTCCCAAAGTAATATTCTTTTCTTCAGCCATTTGAGTCAGTGAAGCCAAAGTTTTAAAGGGCTATGCATACACTCATATAGAATCTGGCGTTTCAATACGTAACCAGCGTTCTATTTCTTGTAAGCTACGCCCTTTAAAAGCTGTCACTATTGGGTTTAAAGGGCAGAGCAGGATATGGTCCATGCCTCACTGGGTCTGTCCGAGAACCATAAAAAACACCCTGACATCCGCCTAAACCTAATTCTTTATTCAAGTGTAATGATGCACCATTGATCCATGCATCTGGTACATACTGGATTACAGGCGTGCAGCCTTCGTGCCTGATCTTAGCTGAAGGAATGTTTATTCATATCAGACAATAGAGGATTAAGAAAAAGAAGCATTTCCAATGAAGAAGAAGGAATTTTCCTGTTTGAAGGAATAATTGTACAAAACAAGGTCCACCAAATAATGACAGAGCAAGGCTGTGTTGTTTTTATCATTTGTTATTTTTCTTGTTTTCCTTTCTTATTTTCCTTTTATTTTTTTATAGTTGTTTGACTGTGAAAAATCACTCTGACATAACTCTGAGAACTGAATGTGTTAGTGAAGAGCTGGAGACATCTCGTAAATAAAAATGAATGAAGGGGGTTGATGACCATGAGGCCGAAGAACAGATGTCCTACACAGACACTCCTCTGTGCAGGGCTGTGGAGGATGAAATCCCCCTGGTGGAATGAACTCTGAGTCCTTCAGATGGTTGAAGACCAGAAGAACTATAGGCATGTGAAATAGTTTCACATAACCAATGTGACAACCGCTGGGAAGATAAAGGCTGACCCTGTGATCGTTCCCTGAAATGTACAAACAACTGATCGGATTTATACACCGCGGATGTGCATGTCACATAATACCATGTATTGCGGGCGGCCGCGGCGTAGTGGTAATGGCAGTCGTCCCCCGATTGGAAGGTTGGCGGTTCGAATCCCGGTTCCCCACACCATGTGCCGTTGTGTCCTTGGGCAAGACACTTAACCCCGAGTTGCTCCCGGTAGGACTGGAAAGCACCTTGCATGGTAGTCTGCCGCTACCGGTGTATGAATGTGTGTAGCATTCAATGTGTGTAGCACTTTGAGATTTTCACTAATGAAAAGTGCGTTATAAATTGAATTCATTATTATTATTATTATTATTATTACCAGAACGCGCGTACGGGCAGAGCAGGTGAAAATGTTCCTTCTCTGCAGTTTTGTGGGGAGAGAGACAGAACTCGTCCAACGTAATGACTCTGGACCTGAACGAACCTGTTATGCTTTTGGTTATAAAAGCAGGATTTGGTCGGAGTTCTGCTGAACTTCCATCTCCTTGAATTCTGAGAGAAGAAGGAGTGACAGACAGACCTGACAAGTCACTCACTCTTTTAGCTGATGTCAGAGCTATCAACAAGGTTGTTTTAAATGACAGATACTTCAAAGATATCTGGTCCAAAGACTTGAATGGATCTTTAGTTAATGCACTACAGATGAATACTAAATCCCACTGTGGTGCCAGGGCGCGTATCACTAGCCTGAGCCGGCGCGCACCTTTCAGAACCCGTTTTGTTAAAGGGTGATTGAAAACTGTTCTATCATTGAAACCTTCATGACAGGAAGGGATTGCTGCAGCATAAGTTTTAATTATGCTGAAGGCTAAATTTCTGTCCAACAGCAGTTGCAGGCAGGATAAAATGCAGCCCAGGGGACATGAAGTCAGATCCACTTCTTTTTCTGGGCACCATCGCTGAAAAGCAGCCCATTTAGAAGCGTAAGTCAAAAAGTCAAAGTCAAAGTCAACTTTATTGTCAGATCTGCAATATGTACAGTGTAGGACATACACAGGACCGAAATTGCGTTTCTCTCAGTCCCTCGGTGCAACAGTAAACATCTAAACATTGAAACACTGAAACATATAATAATAGACATAAGCATAAAAATAGTAAAACTAACACTGTCCTGTGTGTTTTTTTTTTTTTTTTTTGCATAGTGGTATAAAAAAAGAGTATAAAAAGTATAACTAAAATAAACTAAAGGTTTCTAGCATTGACATTTGCAAAGTGGCAAAGCAGCGAATGAGTCAATGTACACAGTATATGTATGAGGTAGTAGTTGATGTTGTTGTAGAGGCAAAAAGTGGCATATGCAGTAAGGCACATTGGGCATCCCTAAATAAGACCGTTCAGAGCACACTGTATATGTACCAGCAGTGGTGTAGATATTAAAGTAGTGTAAATAAATGTAAACAGTAGTAATTACATGTAAGCAGTAGTAATAAAAGTAAACAGTATTAATAAATGTAAACAGAGAATGTAAACAGTATTATGATTATAGGCAGTGATGTAATACAGACATTAGTGCAATTATGAGAAGTAGTGCAAACTGTATGAGCACATGACCGAGAGTTTAGTGAAAACCCGTTTGGTGACACAGAGTCTAGTGTTAAACAGTGTAAACAGGTGTAGTGGATTTTGCGCATGCTCCCTAGATTGTACATATTACGTCTTTTGAAAAAACAAATTTTTCTAAGCGTTCTCGTTCAGCAACCAGGCCCAAAAGGGACTGACCTATTATAGGAAAACTCCTGATTGCTCCTCCCACCTGCAGGAGCGTATCCTCTCTCCACGGCAGCTTCCATGATTGACCCGTCAGCTGTTGCAGAACTGGGAACCACGGGGCGTTTGTGCGTTCTGGGGCGATCAGAATCATTGTCAGATTCTCCTCTCTCACCCTTTCCAGCAGTGCTGATAATAGAGGGTATGTGGGGAAGGCATAAATGAGCATCTTTGGCCACGGTTTATACGCAAACACGTTCACCCCCAGTGGCGGAGCATCCCGTGGGTTTAGGGAGAAGAACAGGGCGTACTGAGAGTTCTCCCGAGTGGCCATCAGGTTCACCTCCGCTCTCCTGAACCTGCTCCAGATTTGTGAGATTAGATGGAGACCAATCCCTGTCCAGAGGGCCTCCTCTCGACAGAATATCTGCTCTCCTGTTTAAAACGCCTGGGATGTAGACTGCTCTGACCGAGCTTAAGTGTGCGCGCCTAGCGGAGCAGTTTCCTTGCTTTGTTCAGCAGCTGGGCTGAACGCACACCCCCTTTGCGATTTATGTACGCTGCTACGATTTTGTTGTCTGTGTGGATCATCACGTGATGATCCTGAACCAGTGGGGCAAAATGTCTGAGAACCTTCTCCTTAATAGCACCTTGATAGCAGTTTATCTGTTTTAACTGTGCTCTATAAATAAAGATGACTTGACTTCTCTACTGTGAGAAGTTCCAATACATTTATATTAGAAGACGTGCCGGTCGGCCACGTACCTCCTATCGTTTGTGACAGGTAGGTCCCTCCCCAACCGGAAAGGGACGCGTCTGTGAACACAGGCGTGAATGACATCACTTTGCCCAGGGGAACTCCCTCTGACAAGTTCTGGGAATTCCACCAGTTGTTCAGATCCGCTCCCACAGATGGGGGGACGGCGATCAGACGCCGTTTGTGACGTACAGGGTCGATTTTCAGTCGACTGAACCAGAGAGGCCGGACGAACTGAAGCAGTGATGTCAGGGATTCCCTCCTCTGTTCTGACAGGGCAGATGTCATGCTCACTGAGTTTAGATTCACTCCCAGAAATGTAATTCGCTGAGACGGAATTACAAAGCTCTTCTCCCAATTTATGGTGAATCCCTGATGAGACAGATGTTTTACTAAAACAACTGTTTGTGTCTCTGCCTCTTTTCTGGACCGAGATAACAGCATGAGGTCGTCCAGATAAAACAGGATTTTTATCAATCAATCAATCAATCAATCAATCAATCAATCAATCAATCAATCAATCAATCAACTTTATTTATAAAGCACCCTTCATACTAAAAGCAGCTCAAAGTGCTGTACAGAATTATAAAACAATAAACTCACAAAATTAAAGCAAATGACACACACAAAATGAATGAATTAATTAATTAAATTAAATAGTATGGAAAATGTATAGAGTGAACAGAGATGAACCAGTTCAGGAAATGCAGTTAAAAAGATGGGTCTTGAGCCTGCTCTTAAAAACAACAACATTCTCTGCAGCCCTCAGGTTCTCCGGCAGACTATTCCACAGACGGGGGCCATAGTACTGGAAAGAAGCCTCACCGTAAGTGTGAGTTCTGACTTTTGGAACTGTTAGTAGTCCAGTACCAGAGGACCTTAATGTCCGCGGGGGTTCATAGGGCAATAGCAGCTCTGCAAGATAAGATGGTGCGAGACCATTGAGACATTTAAAAACCACTAAAAGAATCTTAAAATCAATCCTGAGGCGCACAGGGAGCCAATGCAATGATTTTAAAACAGGTGTAATATGAGCCTGCCTTCTGGTCTTGGTTAGCACACGAGCAGCAGAGTTTTGTAACAGCTGAAGGCTGGACACATTTTTCTTAGGGAGACCAGAAAGCAGTGAATTACAGTAGTCTAAACGACTAGAAATAAAAGCATGCATCAAAGTCTCAGTATTGGTCAGAGAAAGAAGAGGGCGGACTCTGGCTATATTTTTTAGATGATAAAATCCTGTTTTGACTATTTGTTTAATATGAGGAATAAAAGTAAGCTCAGAGTCAAAAATAACTCCCAGGCTTCTTACTTTTTTAGAAGGTTGTAAAGACAGAGATTGTAATCTCTGAATTGTATTTTCTTTTTGAACCTCAGGTCCAATGATTAAAACTTCTGTTTTGTCCTGGTTTAGCTGGAGAAAGTTCTGTGCCATCCAGGACTTTATGTCTGATAATGCAATTAAAAAGTGCAGTGATTGGCCGGGGGTCATCATGAGATAATGAGATGTATAGCTGTGTGTCATCAGCATAACTATGGAAACTTGTCCCATGGCTCCTGATGACTCCACTAAGTGGCAGCATGTACAAATTAAAAAGTAGGGGGCCTAAAATAGAGCCTTGGGGTACACCATAGTTAGCTTCATGGATCTATGAGGAGCATGTATCCATACTAACCATAAATGTTCTATCTGTTAGATAGTTTACTTCCGGCTCTTATCAAAGCAGGTCGCATCTCTTTCTGCTCCTCTCCTCCCTTAAGTTTTCCTTCTCCCTGCTTTTGCATTTTTGTCTCGTCTGCAACTCTTCAGTGCTCACTCGAAGCAATTTGAAAAATGGAGTTAATTGCGTGGGCTGTCTCATCTATCGATAAATTTTTTTCCACAAAGCGCTCCGGACCAGGAGAGCCGGCGTGCCCCCTCGACACGCATGCGGTGGGCTACATTATGGACTCGTGGGGAGAATGGAAGCTAATGTGTCTGACCGTTCTTTCTGTCGAAGACGTGGAAGATCTGTGGATAATTGGAATTTTGGTAGCAGCTGCTCTGCTTTTTGGCTTAGGTGGAGGGTTCTGCTACTGGAAGCTGAGGAGGACTACCGCGGCGATCAACGCGCTGGCGAAACTTCCTGCTCAACAAGATTCTTTGATCCAGGCTGTGACCTCAATGACCAAGCTGTTGTTCAAGCTGAATCGCACGATGGGAACAGTGGTCGACAGCCGCGGACCTGCAGTGCGTTTTGGGACTCGTTTACAGCCGACCGGGTTACATCAGAGAGAGAGCACATTACACCAGTCTTGGCCTCCCTTCACTGGCTACCGGTTCATCTTCGAATCCAATTCAAAATTCTCATGTATGTCTACAAATCGCTGAACAGTCTCGCCCCCGCCTATCTCTCGGATCTGATACACCCATATGTCCCTCCACGTGCTTTGAGGTCAGAGGATCAGGTACTCTTAATAGTTCCAGAAACTCGCCTTAAGCGCAGGGGTGACAGGGCGTTCTCTGTAGCAGGCCCAAGACTCTGGAACGAGTTACCGCTGCTCATCAAACAGGCCCCCTCCCTCTCGGTTTTCAAATCCCGGTTAAAAACTCACTATTACAGGTAGTCCCCGACTTACGAGCGCTCTGACCTACGAGGTTCCGGACTTACGAGCTGGCGAATTTTTGGAAAAAACGCAAAAAATACCGAGTTTTTCTGTGTTTTTTCACCACAGTTCGTTAGCTAAACATGTGGACACACGTTTCCGATCATTTTTATGCACTCGTAAGCAGTTTTTCGATGAAAAACGAGTGTTTGTAGTCGCGCTAGCAAAACCGTTCCAACTTACGAGCGAAATTCCGGACTTACGAGACACGTGGCGGTCGTTCCGAATTACGAGATTTCCATGTTACGAGCAACTCGTTGTAACGGAACTCGCTCGTAAGTCGGGGACTACCTGTACTCCATTGCTTTCAATGCCAGCTGATTTGTATTGGATCGTTTGATTTATGATCTGCAATGTTTTTATGTTTTTCGTGTTGTACTTCATTGTCTGTGTTGCCTGTTGCGTGTTTGTTTGTCCAGCACTTTGGTGTGGACTTGTTCCTGTTTAAAGTGCTTTATAACTAAAATGGTATGGTATGGTATCAGGGGGCAGATGGGGATTTGTAGCTCGGAACCTCACATGATTCGGCGATTTGGACCTAGACGGCACCTGGACTTCAAGGTTGCAGTTAGAGTACACTGTGGCCTGCCCTGGAAAAATAAATAAAGCAACTATCTAATCGGGACTCAAGCAACCTTGAAAAAAGGCTGACTGCAAACTTCTCCTGGAGTCTGAAGCTGTTGAAAAACTGTCGCTGCCCCCCCCCCCAGAGGTCTCTGTGTGCATTCAGATGGAGCCGAGCTGAGACCATCTGCAGACTGTGCTTATCTGAAATAATAATAATAATAATGAATTCCATTTATAATGCACTTTTCATTAATAAAAATCTCAAAGTGCTATGATTACAGACTTATCTCCCTGCTACGCCACCATGCAACATGTCTTTGTCTTTATCCGTGCTGAGCTGGTAGAGTTTTTTTGACTTTATCATAGAATGTCCTAAGACAAAATGTGATAGATTCTTTTTTGAATACCAATGATTATCCGACTGTATGTTCGTTTTTTCCATATCTGATTGTTGGCGGCGCAATTTAATTATTGCTGCGGCTTTCCGTGCATATGTCCCTTTTAGGATGGTGCGCGCGCCAATTGCAACACTTTGTACCTTGATGTAAATATGCCAATAAAGATATATTCTATTCTATTCTATTCTATTCTATTCTATTCTATTTATTCTATTCTATTCTATAGGAGCTGAACCACAGAAGAACAGTACCAGAAAGACTGACCAGGTGTTGTAATCTATTTAAAAGAATTTGATGATCTACTGTTTCAAAGGCTACGCTCCAATCCAATAGACCAAGGACTGAGAGCTTGTGTGAATCCAGATTACACCTTAAATCATTCACAATTTTTAATAGGGCTATCTCTGTACTGTGGTATCCCTCTCGTTTGAAGCGGCTTGAGAGCTGCCTCCATGCATTTTGAGAATGTGTGTGGGGCGAGTGCATACCCAAAAGGCAGGCGGTTGTACTGAAAACAGGTCCCTTGAAAGGAAAAACGGAGGAACTTCCTGTGTTTGTTTATTATTGGAATGTAAAAATATGCATCCTTCAGATCTATTGACACAAACCACTCCCCTTGTGTCACATATTCGAGAACACGTTTCAAAGTCAGCATGTGAAAAGGTTGTTCCATGATGAATTTGTTGAAGGCCGACAGATTCAAAATTGGTCTGAGCCCTAATTACAGGGAGTTTTATATCATAACACATGAATATTCATCTGAATGAAGAGACCAAAGTTGTCTTTGACGTTTTATTATAAAAATAATCAAACTAATATCAACAACAATAATAAACAAACAATAACAATGAATCAATCAAGGCTTAATTCTCTTATCTAAGGCAAAGTTGACTCTTTGAGCAGGAATTATTTCAATTTTATACCTGTGTGAATTTAGACAAATAGCCACTTTGGATTTTTGGTGGAAAGAAGTTGTTTAATCTGATCAGATAAAGTAATTTATCATCACTGCAAGCCAGGAAATGATTTACCAAGTTTCATCAGCTTAAAATAGCATAACCAGACCAAGGCATCAACATGTCACTAGGTTCTGCTCCTTACCGGGTAAGTTTGAAGGCACCAGGTCACTCGTCTTTCTGGAGTTCTCTGGTGGATCAGACCAGAGACACACTGAAAAGGACTCACCATGAACTGCCCAAGGTAGCTGACCATCACTGTGACTGTTCCAGGCGTCTGAAGGGAATAGCTGATGAGAAGGTACACCGTCCATCTGTACCTTCTGTACGTTTGGACTTCAAGCCAAGAACGTGAGTCTTGCAGTGGAAAAAGGCTTCCTCTTCTGCAGTTATTTACTTCTAACAATTGTAACTGAGCGACATTTTTATCTGCTCAGGAGTTGAACGAGTGGACCTTGGCGTGACCTTTCGGCAGTGGCGCAAAAAGCCGGTATGCAGTGTATGCAACGCATGGGGGCACTGCACTACGGGGGCGTTAAAACCGTCTCTAGAAAAAATGTTTTTCTAGTAGCCATTTTCTATATTTAACTGCATGAAATGATCAATAACGGGAACAGCACTGATTAGGCGCCCCTCTGCTCCTTCACCTTGCCTCCTATTGCTCTCCCTTCCCACATAGGTGGCTGTGAACATGCCCCTAAGAGAACGCACTCCGGCGCATTTTTTTATTATTATTATTATTTTTTAAATCTTGGACTACCACTCGTTGTGCACTTGACAAGATGGAGCGGCAGAAAAAAAAAGCTATCCGCGGTGCAAAACAGAAAAAGGAAAAGGGAGGAGGATAAAGATGTTGGCGGGATGAAAAACAGCCTTTCAGTGTGGTTGAAAGATAGTAGGTAAGTACCGTCAGTGTATTAGTAGGACAGGAGAGTTGTAAATATTCAGGTTAGCTAAAGCTAGCCTGATACGGAATCGTTCCATATTTGGCTGTTAAATGTTGCCTCCCCTATTGACGCGATTTGTTTCACATTTTGAAGAATATTTGATACACAAGCCTCACCTGTCACACACACATATCCACACACTAAGGGTAAGAATGACTGAAATAAAACTGAGGAAATATTAACACAGGAAAGCTAAACTGTTGTGGCGGCAGTTCCCAGCTATATGTTCCAACGCTTAGCCATCAGTGCTGCAATTTATTCACTCATATGTACATTTATTGTTATTGATTCTTTAATTAAAGATGAGTTGTACAAGTTTATGTGTGTATCAGACAAATTAGTCCTCAGTGTCACTATAGCCCTTAGACTCAAAAAGGTTGGTAATGGTGACCCATGTTACCAACCTTTTTGGTAGAGGGACACTTGAGTTTAAATGTCTTATTTAATATCACTACAATGGTGTGTGTTGTGATATATCTGGTAAGTCAGATCAGATGAAATGTCCAGTCAGTAACTGTTATCCAACAAGGAGATCATTTAAATTAAAGTTTCATTTCTATTGTGGTTTGACTGCTGTATTTTTAATAATAATAATAATGAATTTAATTTATAACGCACTTTTCATTAACAAAAATCTCAAAGTGCTACAAAGTGTAACTAAAATCAATGATCAAATAAAAACAAGTGATAAAATCAAGTAAAATCAATGATAAAACAACAAAAATCAATAATAAAATAAATTAAAAACAATGATAACATCAACTAAGATCAAAGATAAAATCATGTGGAGGTAGATGTAGGTTTGCTTAAAAAGAAAGGTCTTTAGGCCTTGTTTAAAGTCAACCAGTGACTGTGGAGCTCTCAGATAGTCAGGGAGGGAGTTCCATAGGCGGGGGGCAGCCACACAGAATGCCCGGTCTCCCATGGTCCTTAATTTGGTTCGTGGAATGTGAAGGAGATTACTGTTCTGTGATCGTAGAGACCGGGTGGATGAATATGGTGCAAGAATGTCCTTTAGATAATCTGGTGAAGTTCCGTGTAAGCATTGGTGTGTAATGAGAGCAGTTTTGTACTGAATTCTGTAGGTGACAGGAAGCCAATGGAGGTTATGGAGAATGGGTGTAATATGTTCAAATTTACGAGCTCTCAATAAAATCCTTGCTGCACTGTTTTGAATATATTGAAGCTTCTGAAGGTTTTTGCCAGGGATTCCAATAAACAGGGAGTTGCAGTAGTCGAGCCTGGAGGAGACAAAGGCATGGACGAGTTTCTCAGCATCAGAAAAAGTTAGAGATGGGCGAAGTTTGGAGATGTTTCGAAGATGGAAGAAGCAGGTTTTAAACAGATGCTTAATGTGATTTTCAAATGTAAGATGAGAGTCCATTTTTATTCCAAGATTTGTAACAGAGGTGGAGAGGGGGATGTCTTGTCCAGAAAAGGAAATTGTTGTTATAGTTGATGTTTGTACCTGGTGAGGGGTGCCAATCAGTATGGCCTCAGTCTTGGAGCAGTTTAATTGAAGAAAGTTCTGATTCATCCATGCCCTTATTTCCTCCAGGCAGGTAGAGAGGGCAGTGAGTGAAGATGGAGATGACAATGGTGATGATGATGATGATGCTCCAGTCCTGATGTAAAGCTGTGTATCATCGGCATAACAGTGAAAAGAAATGTTGAACTGATTAATAATTTGACCTAAAGGCAGCATGTAAAGGGAAAATAGCAGGGGCCCCAGAACTGACCCTTGAGGGACACCACAGGAGACACAGACAGTCTGGGAAGTGGCATTGCCAAGACTAACACATTCCAGCCTATTGGAGAGGAAAGATTTGAACCAGTCCAGGACAGTGTCACAGAGACCGACCTCCACATGAAGACGGTGGAGGAGGATACTATGGTCCACAGTGTCGAAGGCTGCAGTGAGGTCAAGGAGGACAAGGATGGAGGGAGAACCAGTGTCAGCAGCCATGAGGACATCATTTGTTACTCTCAGCAATGCAGTCTCAGTACTGTGAGCTGCTCGGAAGCCAGACTGAAACTTCTCATACAGGGAGTGTTGTTGTAGGTGGACCTGCAACTGAGTAGCAACTGCTTTTTCCAGCACTTTAGACAGAAAATGGGAGGTGGGAAATTGGGCGGTAATTAGAAAGAATGTCGGGATCCAAATTAGATTTTTTTCAGAAGAGGCCTAATGATGGCAGTTTTTAGAGGCAGTGGAACATTCATTCATTCATTCATTCAACCTTTATTTATACAGGCTAGCCTCGTTGAGTCACGGGGACTCATTTACAAGAGGGACCTGTCTCACTCACACCAAACAACCATCCACTCTCTCACTCACACCTAGGGTCAATTTAGAGTCACCAATCAGCCTAACATGCATGTTTTTTGGTCTGTGGGAGGAAACCGGAGTACCCGGAGGAAACCCACGCATGCACGGGGAGAACATGCAAACTCCACCCAGAAAGGCCCCGGACCGGGATTTGAACCGGCGACCTTCTCGCTGAGAGGCAGCAGCTCTACCAGTTGTGCCACCGTGCTGCCCATGACCAGATTGTAGAGACTTATTTATTATTTGTGTGATTAATGGGCTTATTGCAGAGTGATTTGATTTCATGAGAGATGAGAGGAAGGGAGCCAGGGCATAGGATGAAGGCTTCATTTTCTTGATGATGGTCTCCACTTCACTCTGAACAACTTCATCAAAGCTGCTCAGGGACCCAGAATGCAGACGGGTAGATGGCAAACGAAGATCAGGGAGGTTGTGGAGCTGAGACCTGATAAAGTCAACTTTGTTTTTAAAGAATGAAAGGAACAGGTTGCATTTTTGAACAGAGTCCTCATGAGTTTGTTTAATGGGATTAAGCAGATGAGTTATTGTGGAGAAGAGCTGTTTAGAATTTCCAGGGCAGTTGTTGATGATGTTGGAATAATATTTGGAACGTGCTTCTTTAAGAGAATAGGCGTAGGCTTTCTGATGTTCTTTGTATGCCTGCTTATGTACAGATAGACCGGATGATTTTACACGTCTCTCAATAGCACGGCCAGTTGCCTTCATCTTGCGCAGCTCACCAGTGTACCAGGGGGCTGAACGGGAGAAAGACACCAGTCTTGTTGGGAGCATGTAGGTCCAGAAGCTCCTGGAGAGATTGGTTGTAGTAATCCACAGAGTCATTTGCAGATGAATGATTGACAGCGGTCAGAGAGTGAAGATCAGCGGACAGAACATCAGGGGAAATGTTTTTAAAGTCACGAAACTGGATAGGTCGTTTTGGATTTGAAGCAGGCGAAGTTGAAGGCACTTCCAGGGAGATGACACTGTGGTCCGAGACACCCAGGTCATATACAGATAAGTTACTGATGAGTACAGTGTCTGTAATCACCAAATCCAGAGTATGCCCCCTGTTGTGCGTAGGGGCGTCAACATGTTGGGTGAGACTGAGAGAGTCCAAAAGAGACTTAAAATCTGTTGCCAGAGGGGAAGAGGAATTGTCCATGTGAATATTTAAATCGCCAAGAAAAATATTTTTCACAGGGGAGGTGCAGAAAAAAGTGAGGAGGTCATGCATCTCTGAGTTAAATGAAACATGTGGTTTGGGAGGCCTATAAATCAATATAACATTCATCAGGAGCGGGGCTTTGAGGTTGAAGGCCAAACATTCAAAAGAAGAAAAGTCCTGAGAAACCAGATGTGACAATTTTAAATTACTGTGGTAAATTACAACCAGACCACCACCGCGGCCAGTGCAGCGGGCTCTCAGCAGATAACTGTATCCAGAGGGACAAGCTTCATTCAGAGAACTGTACACATCTGGTTGATGCCATGTTTCTGTAAGGCACATGAGGTCCAAGTTCTTCTCCAGAATGTGATCATGAATTAGACAGGATTTGTTGGATAGTGATTGCACATTGAAAAGTTCTATTTTAATACCAGTTGGAGTAGAAGCCTTTAGAACTGGTTTTAGCAGACTGAAGTCCACTCCATGTTTTCCTTGCCACTTCGTGCGCTGTGGACTACAAAGGACTACAGACGCAGCGTTCTGATGACGTAATCGAGGTGCGACACGTCTCATAGACCAGATAGAAGGGATCGACCCAACTTGCCAAGAATGAACAGATTTCTTCCGAGAGCCTCTATGGATGTAACGAGGTCCACGCAGAAGTCCCAGTTGTTTTATGGTGGAAACAGAAGTCGGAATGGAGTAGTTGTTAAGTCCAATCAGCTGCGAAGCGGAGTAGGTCAACATCGACGAGCCAGCCAAGCCGGGGGAAGCTAGCATAGAGCTAGCCGCTAACAGCAGACCCAGGGCTCCGAAAAAAATATCCAAGAAGCAGTGAGATGTAACTTGAATGAGCATAACTTGAAGAGTAGCACAGGAGAAAATCCAGAACAGTCCAGACGACACAGGAGGTTGACAAAGGCAGTAGGTAAGTGCAACAATAATTGTAGCTACGTAGTTCTCCAAGCAAAATTCGTACAAAGATTTGTGCTGCCGTGCTGGAGTTGACAGGAGGTTGACAGCCCAAATTCCGGTTAGGAAGTACTAACTAAGCTGTCCGTAAAGTCCTTGATTAAAAAACCACTGAACAAAATAAGTCCAGATAAATGTCCCCAAAAAATGCCCAAAAAATAGCAACAGTAAAATAACTTTTTAGCGCGGTGAAGCGGCGACATCACGCCAGCGTCCACCACCTACTTAACACAAAATTAATGTCATTCAGCTGTGAGGATGGAGAGAAGGTTGGCATGGTTTTCAATGTTATTGTTGACACACTCCTCCAAGAGCTGTCTGAGAGGTTTTCCAATTTTCAACTTGTGTCTGAGAATTTTTAATTCATCACTAAAATGGAGCACATGACAAAAGCTGAGCTGGAGGAATCAGTGACCACATATGCCCTGACCACTTGTGATGTTTCAAGAGATATCATTCAAGAAATATATCCAGCAAGCCGTTTACTGAAGGGTTACAAGTCTCTAGAAAAGTTAAATTTCCTAATTCAAAAGGACCTTGATTTGGTATTTCCAAATTTGACAGTAGCCCTTAGAGCAGGGGTCACCAACCTTTTCGAAACTGAGAGCTACTTCGTGGGTACGGAGTAATACAAAGGGCACCAGTTAGATAAACTCTTCGGAAATAACAAAGCGTAAATTGAAAAAAAGTATAATAAACATATTTTTAAGAACATATTTTTAAGATAGACATTTTAAAATATATATAAATACAAAAAAGAATAACAACTGAAGAAAATGAAAATTTAAATGCAGCTTAGTAGTGAGTTGTGCTATTTTTAGAACAGGTCCAAGGGCACTTCAAATGGTCCTTGGGGAACCTGGGTGCCCGCGGGCACCGTGTTGGTGACCCCTGCCATAGAGAATTTTTATCCATGCCTCTGACAGTTGCATCTGCAGAGAGATCATTTAGCAAGCTGAAGCTCATCAAAACATACCTTCGTTCAAATATGAGCAATGATCTCTTGTCCCAGTTAGCAGTGATCTCTATTGAAAACTGTGGCACGGTCTATTTCATTTGACGTTATACTTGACAAATGGGCAAATGCAAAGTCACGGAATGTAACAGTTTAAATTAACAACTTTATTCATCAGAATAACTATTAGTTCTTAGTGTCATGTCCTTTTTTTATTTATTTATAAATCATTGTTGTGAAAAACAACAAATTTAGTTCTGAGTGGTTGGATATTTATGTGTTTATTAAAATAATTGTTGTATCACATTTTGCCTGATTTCCTATGACAGAACCCCCTTGATGATATTGTGAATTCCGCTTTAAATCAAGTTGAATTTTACAAATGGTGGCCAGTATGGGGAACAGGATAATACAAGGTCAGGTTTTGTGCTACATGTGTTAACACAGTTAAAAATAATCCTGTTGTAGATTTCAACGTATTTGTTTGAGTTTTTTTAAAAAGATGGATAACATAACATCTCAATCACAACATGCTGAGGAAAGAGATGCTGGTCAGGATGAGCAAGAAAGTGGAGCAGGGTTTCTTGTAGATCACGAAGAGACAATTAGCAACCGAGGGAGAGATGCCTGGATTACAAGGAGAAATCCTGTAGGTCAAATAACATCTTTGCTTAGCTCCCTTTATGCATCAGATAATGAATTTGAAGAAGGAGAGGAATACGAGGAAGAATACCTCACTATGTCAGACATTACTGGTATTAGGAATGATTTAACCACTATGGGGGTTAGGATTACCTCACTGGAAGAAAATTTCAGGGCCTCTGTACACAGTGCTTTGAATAGGGAGCAAAACATCAGGACATGTATTGATAAAAATGTCGAGGCCATGGAGCAATGTATGAAAACCGCTTTTAAGGAATTTGAAGCCAAAGTAGTAGACTATTTGTTGCTATGAGATGAAAAGTGGAAGGCTGAAATAGAGAGGCTGAAGCACGCTAGACTTTCTACAGCTATTCATTCTTCTGATAGTATCAGACCAAGTCTCCCTGTGCCATCTGATCATCTTTCTTCCTCCGTGAGGCATACTTTACCTGAAACATCATCTCCACCTTTAGGCCTACCTGTACCAGGAGTACCACAAGGAAGTTTTGGACTTTCACATCCTCAAAGGACGGATCAAACTACTGCCTACATCACTCCAGGAACGGTTCCAGTTATGACATCAACACACAGTGGGATGTTAGATTACCCGGGATCAGCCTCCCACTTGACTGTTCCACCATCAAGCAGAACTCCTGTGATTTATGCCAAACCCCCCGTGCACATGGAGTTCCCTACATTTGAGGGTGTATCACCTGTGCATACTAGACCTTTACCACTTAATCTGATCCTGGCTCTGCCCATGGAAGAGGTCAAAACACCAACCTCAAAGTCGTCTCCTATGGTAACACAACATCCACCAGAAGTCCAGAAGCTTTTGAAGACTTGGCCATCTGTATGCTCAGAAACATTGGGCAGAACATCTGTGGAAGAACACAGAGTAATAACCACAGATGAAATACCCATTCGTTGCAGAGCTTACCGGGTGTCTCCTTTCAAGCGGCAGATAATAAAAGAACAGATTGATGCAATGCTCAAAGATGATATTATAGAGCCATCACAGTCTTCATGGGGGTCTCCTGTTGTCCTTGTTCCTAAGCCAGATAAATCTTTTCGGTTTTGTGTGGACTATAGAGCCTTGAACTCAAAAACTCTGCAGGATGCTTATCCCATGCCTATCATCCATGAGTTGTTGGAGTCGATGACAGGAGCAACATTTTTTAGCACCTTGGATTTGAAGTCTGGATATTGGTAGATGGCTGTGGCAGAGGACAGCAAGGTAAAAACTGCTGGTATTACCCCATTTGGACTTTATCAATTTAAGTGCATGCCATTTGGATTGAAAAATGTTGGAGCGTCCTTTCAACGGTTAATGGAGAAGATCTTAGGAGAGCTACGGGGAAAGATCTGCTGTGTATACATTGACGATGTGATTGTTTTCTCTGCCTCTCCTGAACAACACTTGAAGGATCTGGACACAGTATTTGCAAAGCTCCACCTTGCCAATTTATCCCTCAATCTTAAAAAATGCAACTTTTTCAAAGTCAAAGTCAACTTTATTGTCAGAACTGCAATATGTACTTTCCAGCAAGAACTCAAGTTTCTGGGACACATTGTATCAGCAGAAGGTGTTCAAGTGGATCCAGGCAAAACCCACGCCATTACGGTTTATCCAACTCCAACTAACCAAAAAACTCTTCAGAGATTTCTTGGGATGGTAGGCTGGTACCACAAGTTCATCTCACATTTTGCAGACATAGCTACACCTCTTTATCAACTGCTCAAAACAGATGCAAGGTGGGAGTGGACAGTGGACTGCCAACGTGCTTTTATGACGCTGAAGAAAGCTTTGGTGGAATCTCCCATACTGGGGCAGCCAGATTTCGAGTTACCATTCGAAATTCATACAGACGCCAGTGATGTTGGTCTGGGGGCCGTCCTGGTACAACCAACCCCTGATGGAGAAAAAGTTATTGCTTTTGCTTCAAGATCATTGAAAGGAGCGGAACACAACTACTCCACCTCTGAAAAGGAATGCTTGGGGGTTGTTTGGGCAGTAGGAAAATGGAGACATTTTGTAGAAGGTACCAAGTTAATCATTTACACCGACCATGCTGCCTTAACCTGGGCATTCAATCAACCCCGAACCAGTTCTAGGTTAACACGCTGGGTGCTGATGTTACAAGACTTCAATTTGAGCCAAATTGGTGTAGTGGTTAGGGCGTTTGACTTGGGACCCGAAGGACGCGGGTTCGCGTCCCGGCCACTACACACCTTGGGGTGTCTATGAGTGCACACCTAATTCTCCAGCTCCCCGAGCACCCACTGGCTGCTCACTGCACCACCTGGGGTGGTTGGGTTAAATGCAGAGACGAATTTCGTCTGTGTATGGGAAACATACACAGATGACAGACAAACACATTATTATTATTATCATTTTGAAGTACGATATAGAAAAGGATTGCACAATGTAGTGCCTGATGCTCTGTCCCGATCGATATCTACTGATTTAGCACCAGCATATGTAACCCTGAATTCTGCTAAAGCCTTGGTAGGTTTACCTCTATCATTAGCAGAAATCAAGGAAGCACAGGAAAAAGACTCAGACCTCATGGATCTAGTTAAGGATCCGAGATATCAGAGACCTGACAGAATTCTCTTCCACAAAGTCCACGATCTCTGGTACAGGAAAACCCCAATGAAAGACGGCATGAAATATCAGCTGGTGGTTCCCAAGTCTTTAGTTCCTCAAATTCTTCAGTACTTCCATGATCAGCCATTGAGTGGACATCTAGGCAGGCTAAAGACACTCCTCCGGCTGTTGGAGGTTGCATGGTGGCCGTCAGTTCGTAAGGATGTGTGGACTCATGTAAAGAACTGTGCAGTTTGTCAGCAGTACAAACCTGAGAATCAAGCTCCAGCTGGTTTTCTACAACCCACACCTCTGACTGAACCCTGGGCTAAACTTGGGATAGACTTGATGGGACCTTTTCCACACAGTAAGAAAGGAAATGTCTTCCTTTTTGTTGTAATTGACTACTTCACAAAGTGGGTGGAAATGTTTCCTGTAAGAGACAGCAAGACACCGAAACTTATTACTATCCTCCGGGAGGAGATATTTACTCGTTACGGAGTTCCACAAAGCCTGACGTCAGATCGTGGTCCCCAGTTTACCAGTAAAGAGATGTCCAGTTTTTGCTCTATGTAGGGTGTAAAGCACCACTTTACAACAAGCTATCATCCCCAATCTAACTTGACTGAAAGGGCGAACAGAACTATCAAAACCATGATAGCCTCATTTGTTGGACAGCATCACAATCTATGGGACCAACATATCTGGGAGTTCCGTTTTGCCATCAATGGCGCTCAACATGAAACCACAGGGAGAGCCCCTGCAGAGCTAATGTTGGGACGTCAACTTCAAGGGCCATTGGAGAGGATGATAGCTAAACCACCATCACCTCAGCAACCCATATATAAATTGATGGAGCGACACAATGAGATGAAGGAAGAAGTCAAACGGAAAGTTGGGATAAGTCAAACCAGACAAGCTAAATACTACAATGCCCGGAGGAGGGGTGCACAGTTCCGGCCGGGAGATTTGGTCTGGGTAAGGTCTCATCCCCTTTCCAAAGCAATAGATAGTTTTTCCTCAAAGCTAGCGCCAAAGTGGTCAGGACCAGCTACAGTGAGGAAACAGTTAGGCCCAGTAAATTATCAGCTCCAGTGGAAAGACCAGCACAGAGGAACAGATACTGTTAATGTGGTTAACTTAAAGCCTTATTTTGGAGTTCAGCCTCCCTTGCCTCCGGCTAGGGGGGGGGATTGTAACATAACCAAATATGTTTGTTTTTCTCTGCATGAACTCAGTAAAAACTAAATGTAGCAAACTGTTTTGTAGAACAGATGCTTGTTATTTCATTATTAAAATTATTCCATATTCCACTTTTTAAAGCTGATTTTGGGCAGTATCATGCAGGTTTTCAGGTGTGGTTGAACTTGGGAAATAAAAAGGGGCGTGTGCGGCGCGCGAGAGGACGTAGCTGAAGCCATGCAGCTGAAGAGGAAGAGGCACACAGACAGATCTGCGCAGCGGGAGACTCAAGTTGACTTAACGTGTAAAACAAGTAAAAAAAGCAAAGATAAGACATTAAACCGCAAGCAAAGTTCATCCCAGCGCCGCAGATTGTGCGTTTTAAAGACTGGATCAGAGTTTGCACACAGGAAACGCCGCCAGGTGCAAGAGGACGTCACAGGGAGGAAGGAAAAACGCTCCCGGTGAGATCTGGACTTTACTTCTCTTTTTGTTTTTTTGGGTGGTACCACTCTCTCTCTCATTTTTTAAATATCTTTTTTTGGGGGGAAAGCGAGAGAATTTTGGATTTTTTCATTTTTGGATTGTGACTTTGGGGTAAAATGGGGAAATATTATCCAGGATTTTTTATTTAATTTTTGAACATATGGGACTCTGTTGCTGCCTTTATTCTCATTAAAAGGCAACAAGGAATTTGTGGACAATTAATTATTCAGGTTGTTGCGGTGGACATAAACTGAGTAATTTAAATCTAACCTACATTTATTTATTAGAGGGATCTTTGTAACAACTTTATTCATCAGAATAACTATTAGTTCTTAGTGTCGTCCTTTTTTTATTTATTTATAAATCATTGTTGTGAAAAACAACAAATTTAGTTCGGAGTGGTTGGATATTTATGTGTTTATTAAAATAATTGTTGTATCACATTTTGCCTGATTTCCTGTGACAGAACCCCCTTGATGATATTCTGAATTCCGCTTTAAATCAA
Organism: Garcialebias charrua; assembly: GCA_038048925.1. NCBI lineage: Eukaryota > Metazoa > Chordata > Actinopteri > Cyprinodontiformes > Rivulidae > Garcialebias > Garcialebias charrua. Next base: position 56,907 of record JBBPBX010005916.1, read on the forward strand.
GTTGAATTTTACAGTCATAAATGTTAAAACTCTGACATGGACTCCAGGCTGTTAAGATTTCATATTTCCGCTACATAAATTTCATATTTCCGTTACATAAAATGTTGAGCACCAAGTACCACTACTGTTATATATTTGTACTTTATTAAACTTCTTATTTGTTTATGATTGAAATGATTTCTACTTCCGCTCTCGGCAGAGCAGGTCGCATCTCTTTTTGCTCCTACACCTCCCTGGTTCCCCCCCCCCCGCTTCTGCATTTGTCTCGTCTGTAACTCTTCAGCGCTCGCTCGAACCAATTTGGAATGGATTTATGTGCGTGGACTGTTTTCTGGGCTATTTCATCTATCGATACTATCGATAACAAAAATTTCTGCGAAGCGCACCGGCCAGGGAGAGCCGGAGTGCCGCATCGACACGCGTGCGGTGAGCTACATTATCATGGACTCGAGGAGCAGGTTAATGCAGCTGGCCGCTCTTTTTGTCGGGGACGTGGAATCTCTGTGGTTTATTGGGACACTGGTGGCTGTTTCTGCCACTGAAGGCTGAGGAAGACCGTCGCTATCGGCGTGCTGGCGAGACTTCCGCTCAGCGAAAAGGCTTTGATCCAGGCTATGATGACCTTCCCAGCTGTTGTGCGGGCTGAACCGCACGGTTGGAGAAGCGGTGGCTGCCGCGAACCTGCGGTGTGTGGAACTCGTTTACAGCCGTCCGGATTAAAACAGGGCACATACGGAAGGATCTTGTAGCTCGGAACCTCTCTCGATTCGGCAATTTGGACCCAGAAACAGGACCTGGACTTTAAGACTGCAGTAAAAAGAACACTGTGGCCTGACTGGAAAAATAAAACAACTAATCTAATCTGGCCTCTGGCCTTGGACTGAAGGCTGTCTACAAATCTTCTCCTGAGCTGGGAAGCTGAAGGGACTTTGCTCCCCTCCCGCACCCCTCCCCCCAGAGGTCTCTGTGTGTGCGTTCTCAGATGGAGCCGGGCTGAGACCTGCGAACTGTTCTTATCTGGAGCTGTTACTCACAGACTAAATTACCTCCCGCCTGCCGTGATAATGCATCTTGTCCTGTCTAAATGTGCTATAAAAAGCTGGTAGAGTTTTTTTGGACTTTATCATGGAGTGTCTATTGACAAATCGTGATAGACTCTTTTTTTTGAATACCACGTTCTTACCCGTTTGTGTCTATTCATTTTTCCATATCTGCTGATTGTGGTGGCGCGGTTTTATACTGCTGCGACTTCGTGCACTCGTCCCTATCCTAAGACGGATGTGAGTAATCAATTACGTTGTCTTGTGCCCCGGTGCAATGTCAATGTCAATAAAGATATATTCTATTCTATATTCTATTCTATTCTATTCTATCACCTGATATAATATGTTAACATAAGGAAAGCTGTATGAGGCGGCAGGTAAAAAGGAGCGGGGGGAGGGGGTGTTGATGTTTTCGCATCCACCTCAAAAATATGTAGTTGTGCCCCTGCCTTTCGGATGTGGTCCACAGACAAACCCTCTTCCGGTTTGGGGCCGGAGACGATCTGCTCAGTCCGGGGGTCCAAGGCGAACTGCTTTTTACACAAAGGATCTTTGTGTAAAACAACAGCTCTGAGGATATTGTTTAGACTACTTAAGGAACAGGGTGACTCCCTCTGAAGAAAACAGCTTCAGCTCAAAGACTGCTCACGACAGATATCTCTGAAGAAATAATCACTTTCTGAAAAACGGAACAGAGAAATATGTTATCCACATTGTAATATTTTACATGATTTCATTATGATGATTGAAAACAACAATCAAAATTATTCATGTTCACACTTGTTAATCAAATAAAACACTTTATTAATGATTTGTTTTTCTTTCTTAGAAACAGAGGAAGAATAAGGTCAACATTTGTCAGACTGTAGCTGACTCTGTGTCCCTGACGAGAAACGTGTAGAAAAACATCAGACATTATTGAAGTCAGAGGTTATTTTAAAGCACACGATTCATGGTGAGTCTGAAAGATGAATAAGGGTCGAGGGTCATAATTAGAGCAGTGCAGCTTCATGCTACAAAAACAATAATTTTAAGCTGAAAAGATTAAACAACAATGTAAACAAATGGAACATTTATTTAAAACAATAATTTTAGGTTCCTTACTGTATCAAATTTTTTGCATCGTTTGATATCTATACCAAAAATAGGAACAAATAATAAAGGAGTGCATACAATTATTTGTGGGCTTTAAAGGCCGAGATACACTTGAGCGTTCTCACGATACGCCTATACGCAACGTACGTACGTCAAGGCAAAAGCGTAGCCCCGCGTAGCCCCTCAGGGCACATACGCGCAAAGCTTTTTTTTTACGTCCGCGTGCGCGATGTCTGACCATAAACTTCCCCGGCGCCGGACTGTTTTGTATGTTACACAAATGAAATAAATTCCCCTTCTTTATCGCTGATCGGGCCTTTTCTTTTGTTTTTTTGCCTAAAGTCAAGTAATCACTTCTTCCTCCGTTCACTCCATGAATGAAATGAATGAATTCAGGTCCTACCTGGGTGCGCGATGTTTTAAATATCCCTGGTGGGCTGTGTGCTGCAGGAAAAGCACTCCCTGTTATTATTTTTATTTCTGAGAGAACTTTTTATAACATATATAGTAGAAACACCGTATCAGAACACCGCCGCGGTCTTCAGCGAGCTACATGAGCTGACTGAAAGCTGTCAATCATTTCAGTAGGCGTGTCAGCAAGTGACCAATCAGCGAGCTCAGTTGAGTCCCCTCCGTGCGCAGCTGCTCATATTACAACAAGGAGAACGCGAGCGTTTGAAAGCTGATAGTTTCTGAAGTATAGCAGCAAAACACATGCGCACAAAATGCGCGCGTAGAGTGGCGTACCTGAGGACGCTCAGGTGTATTTCAGGCTTAACTCTCACCTCCGGGAGAGCTTTGAACACGTTCCGAGGGAGGCGGGGGACATTGAGCCCGAGTGGGCCATGTTCCGCGCCTCTATTGTCGAGGCAGCTTATCAGAGTTGTGGCCGCAAGGTTGTTGGTGCCTGTCGTGGTGGCAATCCTCGAACCCGGTGGTGGACGCCAGCGGTGAGGGATGCTGTCAAGCTGAAAAAGGAGTCCTATTGGGCCTTTTTGGCCTGTGGGACCCCGGAAGCAAAAGATAGGTACCGGCAGTCCAAGCGGCATGCGGCTCGGGTGGTTGCTGAGGCAAAAGAATAATAAAGAATAATAATAAAAAGAATAAAGAGGAAACAAACCAACTGCTGTCCTACAGACAAGACAAAAACACCACAGCTCTACAAGCTGAACACACTTGAGCCTCAGAGCTCAAGTCCTCACCTCTCAGGTAAACTAGAGGTCGAATTAAGCACTAACTGTGCTTCACACACTCACACTCTAAATTCACCAGAGTCCTCACCTCTCAGGTAAACTAGAGGTCAAAAGCACTAACAGTACTTCACACATTCACACTCCTAAGTTAATCAGAGTCCTCACCTCTCAGGTAAACTAGAGGTCAAAATAAGCACTAACAGTGCTTCAACACAACTCTCTATAGAGTCCTCACAAGCATGCAAATGCTCACTACAAATCCTCAAAGGAGCACAAAATACAGTGGCCAAGGAGGGCGGAAATACACCTCTGACACACATGTACAAAAATACAGCAAAGGCTGTCATCAAACTTGGTTACCTTTAAGATGGTGTCCAAGTCGCTCCAACACAAGATTCTTCTTGTCACAAAACCAACCTCAGCTGGCTCCCAACACTCTGCTTAGTTTTCAGCAGAAACTCCACCAAACAAGCCTCTCTGTTTGATCACAAGAGCTTGTTCTTTCACACCTCCGCACCTCACAGCTCTCAGCTTCAGACTTAAAAAGGGAGCTCTAGCAGGTGGTAGCAGCAGCAACGAATTAAGCCTGATTAGAGAGGTGCTTCTTAACAGACTGCAGAACTGCAGCCAACATACACACAACAATAATGTTTAAAAACACTCATAACACAGACAAATAATGGACTTCAATTTGGTCAGTTGAACACAACTGAAAACATTTCTTCAATAAGAAGACAGGCTGTAGGCGAGCCGATTTGCCCTGTTGGCATGTACACAGCTGGATATAAAACGCCTGGGATGTTTTGTAAACTTGACGCTCTCATCCTCCCAAATCTGCTACTCCATGGACGTCAGTGGAGCCCAGCTGAAAAAACATTTGTCATCGGTTCAGAACTTTGGCTTCGTTTTCTGGCAGTGGCCGGCAGCCCCCCCCCCAAGTACCTGCCTTTGAGACTCCTCTCTCCTCCCCCTTCTGCGTAATGTCGGTGTCATTATGTGCTTGTGTGCGAGATTTTTTTCATTACCACATGTTTGACCTTCACAGGTCAGAAATGTGTTAGGAATTTTTTTGTCTCCAAACCCTATGTGTTATTTTTCATCACTTTTGTCTGTCCAGCAGATCTCACTTGTAAATGAGTCTTTGAGACTCAATGTGATTTATCTGTTTAAATAAAGGTTGAATTAATTAAAAATAAAAGTTAACCCCTCGCCTTCCACTGAGCTGTCTGCTCATAAATCCTTTGTGATATAGCAAGAGATGGAGAGGGAAATCTTCACAGCAGACTTCGCTGGTCGGCTGCTTTCACTTTCATCTTCCGTGCATTTTATAGTATTTCTAAAATACTGTACTGTAATTTTATCTTACACTTCTTGCAAACAACCATTCTCTTGTTAAGCTCTGTCGTCCCCAAGAAAATTGTAGGATCTGAAATGATTTTTAAAGACGAAGGAGTAAGTTGAATCGTGCTGTCCTCCCTCCGCCTTGCTAGCAGGCTCCATTCAGATAAAGGGAGCTTGCTAACTAGCTTGCTGTACGTTGGCCTACACAGCCAAAATTCTTCGGTGGCCGAATGGACACATAATGTAGTATGCAGTACGGTCAGGAGTAGGAGCGGAAAAAATATAAAGATAAACACGTTTTAAAATCGATTTAGTTTTTTTTAGAATCGATTCAGAATTGCCAGGACTAAGAATCTAGATTCTTTAAAAAAATCGATTTTTATCCTGCACCCCTAGCACCTACCCATCCAAGCTGTCATATTGTTTTAACATTCTTTATTTAAGAAAATTATGAATCTAACATATATGCATATGTATATCTGTACACACACACATACATAGTACAACAGAAAAGGAAGGGGAACATTTTTTGATGAAAAGAAAGAAATGGCTCAGCAAACATTTAAATCCATTTCAGCAATTGACATTTCTTAGAAGGGTCCTCATGGGCTCACATTAAACGGAGGTGCACATATCCAATGTCTTCCGTTAAGACAGAGACATACAGAGGGGGCCGACAGCTTTTTATAACCCATAGCATCTTTATCTGTGTGGCCGGGAAATAGCTGGAGCCCATACACTCAGAAAAATGTCAATTTTTACATGAAGTTTTGCCGTTATCCTTTCCATTATGTACACATTCTTCAATCTTTCTTGCCATTGTTGAAGGGTGGGAAGTAAAGGTTTGAGCCAGAACAGAGTTATCATTTTCCTTGCAACCAATAGAAGAATCTGTAGTAACTGGACTTCCCTTTTCCCAACATTTTCTCCTGGGGTCAAACCCAATACTGTATATAGTGCAATGGGTTCAGAGGTAATGTGAACTTAAATATTTTTTGAATTTCTGTCTGAAACCCCTGCCAGAATGGAATCAGTACTGGGCAGTCCCAAAAAATGTGAGTGTGACACCCAATCTGATTACAGTTCCTCCAACACAAATTTGTAGCAATTCTGTCATACTGTATTTTGAAATACTGAAAGGTGTTTTGAAGAATCTCATTCTTAATTTCCAGTCAAATTCCTTCCAGCCTGGACTGTGGGTGATCTTAAAACCTTTTTCACAAATCTCCTCCCATTCCCCATCTTCAACAACACTATTCATTTCTAGTTCCCACTTTTGCTTTATATCTATAGAATTATCAGAGAAATGCATCTGTAGTTGTTTATATAAATTAGATATTATCTTCCTCTTATTATTTTCCTCTACACAGTTTATCATAAATTTTTCTGAAGGCAATGTATTTTGTTTCAAAGTAGACCATTCTTTGTGCATTAAAAGATAATCCCTTAGTTGTAAGTACTTATAGAAATCTTTAGAGCATAATCCATATTTATCTTGTAACTACTTAAATGACTTGAGTTTCTCCACTAATAACTGATTAATTCTTATTAATCCTCTCTGTGCCCATCTCTGATAACCCATATCCAGTTTGTTTGGAAAAAAGTCAGTAATCTTGGCTATTTTTATTATGTGCAATATCGTTAGAGGTGCTCCTACTTTCTTCCTCACTAGGGACCAAACTCTGTATGTACAATTAATCCACTCATTTTCAATTTTTAAATCCTTCAATTTTTTCCCTCCATAAATGGCATCACTTCAAGAGGTACCAGGGGGCATGCATTGTTCTCCAGATCAATCCCGTTCGTCTCCCCATCCTGCACCAGCCACTCAACCACAACACGAAGTTGTGCTGCCCAGTAGTACAGTCTCAGATTAGGCAGGCCAAGGCCACCTTTTTCTCTTAGGCTTAATAATAATTTCTGTCTGATTCTTGGTTTCCGCCTTTGCCAAATAAAGTTATTAATAATTTTATCTAAATTTTTAAAAGTGGGGGCAGGTATCCAAATAGGCAATGCCTGAAATAAATACATTAATCGTGGGAGTAGATTCATTCTCACTGTTTCTATTCTGCCTAAAAGGGACAGAGGCAGAATCTCCCATCTATTCAGGTCTGCTCTTATTTGTGTGATTAATCTACCATAATTTCCATTAAATAGTTGTAAGGTTTGTGGTGTAATCAACACACCTAAATATTTGAATCCTCTCTTGGACCAATTAAAAGTGACCTCTTTATCCAAACCTGTAGGCCATTTCCCCACCAACATCATAGCCTAAGGTTTGGTTTCATAAATTTTATAGCCTGAGATTTCTCCAAACTCTTTTAGACTAGACAGAAGACTGGGGATTGAGCTCAGAGGATTAGAAATATACAGAATAATGTCATCGGCATACAATGAGATTTTATGAGTGGCTCCTCCTACTGTTACTCCATGAATTCTAGGGTCTGACCGTATTCTTTCTGCCAAGGGTTCGATACTAATAGCAAATAGCAGAGGTGAAAGGGGACATCCCTACCTAGTTCCTCTTTTTAAACCAAATTTCCTTGAGGAGTATCCATTCACCCGTACTTTGGATGTAGGTCCAGAATATAGCACACTAATCCACTTGATAAAATCTTCGTGAAATCCCATATTTTCCAGTGTGTGCTTCAGATACTGTCAGTCCACCCTATCAAATGCCTTCTCAGCATCAAGGCTGAGAAGCACTGAAGGATCCTGCTTTTGTCTCGCCACCGAGATCACATCATTTAAGGTTCTCCTGATATTTATTCCTAAACGACCTGTTATAAACCCTGTTTGGTCTGGTTTAATTATTGTGTGGATACATTTTTTAATTCGATTTGCCAGTATTGTAGTTAAGATTTTCAAATCACAGCAGAGCAAACTTATTGGTCTGAAGGACGAGCAGTTTATGGGGTCTTTGCCTTCTTTGGGAATTATAGATAATATTGCTTCTGACCAAGACTTTGGGGGGTCCTTATTTGTGAGGGCGTAGTTAAATACTCTTTGTAAAAGGGGCGTAACCTCAGCTTTAAAGTATTTATAAAATTCCGCTGGGAATCCATCAACTCATGGTACCTTGTTGTTCTTTAAAGTTTTTATGACCTCCTCAATTTATTGTTTTGTGATTGGATCACTCATTGCCCTGGTATCATTTTTAGTTAATTTCGGTAACTTAATTTTACTCAATTGATCCCTAATGTTTTTATGCTATTAGTGCTTAGCATATTTTTTTGTTAAAAATTGTCTTAGTTCATGTCTTAGATCTTATTACTGTTTTTATTTTTACCTTTTTGTTGGTGGATGTAAATGAGACCCTGTGTACACAATTTTGTTCCACATGTACCACATGTGGTGTGAATGACAAATAAAGAAACTCTGACTCTTTCTCTGACCCACTGCCATCTCTCCAAGACATTTCCAAACCTGCACTGGTATGTGATCAGGTCCTACTGCCTTCCCCATCTTCATTCTTTTCAGAGCTTTCTGGACTTCACCCTCACTAATCTTTCCCACTTCCTGGTCCAGAGTTTCTATGACCTCCACTCTTCTTTCTCTTTCATTCTCTTCATTCAGCTCCTGCGTCCACCACCAGGTTTCTTTATCATCCATTCTCTGTCCAGATGACACACCAAGTACCTTCCTACCTGTCTCTCTAATTACTGTTGCTGCATCTGCTCTTTGTGGACTTCACATCTGCCTTCAACACCATGATCCCCCAAACTCTGATAGACAAACTATCTACACTTGGACTAAGCCCCTCTATTTGTAACTGGGTACTAGACTTCTTAACAGACAGACCACAGTCCGTGAAGATCCACAACTTCTCCTCCTCCACCATAACCCTCAGCACTGGCTCTCCTCAGGGATGTGTGCTGAGCCCCCTTCTGTTCACTCTGCTCACATATGATTGTACAGCCACACTTCCAGGCTGTCATATTGTTAAGTTTGCAGATGATACAGCGGTGGTGGGATGCATCACAAACAATGATGAGTCCAGCTACAGACAGGAGGTGGAACACCTGGAGAGCTGGTGCAAAGAGAATAATCTTCACATGAATGTGAAGAAGACAAAGGAGATGATTGTGGACTTCAGAAGGAACAAACACACCCATGCCCCACTGAAAATAGGTGGGTCTGCAGTGGAAGTGGTCTCCAGCTACAAATACTTGGGTGTACACATGAATGATAACCTCAGCTGGAGCAACAACACCACCAGCCTGATCAAGAAAGGTCATCAGAGACTCTACTTCCTCAGACGGCTGAGACGTGCTGGTCTGAGCAGCCCAGTTCTCACCTCGTTCTACAGGTGTGCAGTGGAGAGCGTCCTGTGCTCCAGCATCAACGTGTGGCATGGAGGCTGCACAGTTGAAGAGAGGAAAGCTCTACAGAGAGTGGTGAAGGCTGCACAGAAGTCTGTTGGAGTCAGTCTCCCCACCATCACAGACATTTACACCTCCAGATGCAGGAAAAGAGCCACCTGCATCATGAAAGACCTCACTCATCCAGCACACTCACTCTTTGCCCCACTCCCCTCAGGACGGAGGTTGAGGAGCATCAAGTGTAGAACCACTAGACTGAGGAACAGCTTCTACCCTGAGGCTGTTAGACTCATGAATAAATAAAAATAAAATAAAAAATAAACACTGCAAAATATCACATCATGCTGATGCTGATCTGTTTTCTTGTTGCTGTGTTCATCTGTGTTCATCTGTGACCATCTGCTCATACAAACTCATGTTCGTGCTGCTGTTTATTCCCACTATATTAGGCTTAGTGTATTACTAGTTGATGTTTTTCTTAGTTAATTCTAGATGTTATTACTGTTTTTCTCTTGCATTTGTTGTTGGATGTAACTGGGACCCCGTGTACATAATCTCGTTTTCATCACATGTACCACATGCGGTGCAAATGACAATAAAGACTCTCTCTCTCTCTCAAAGTACTCCTTCCATCTTCCCATCACACTCTCCTCACTTGTTAGAACATTACCATTCCTATCTTTAACAAGCCTAACCTGCTGCAAATCCTTTCTAGCCTGATCCCTCTGAATCGGTACAAGTCCTTATTGCACTCTTAAAGCTAGATTTATACTCGACGCTTCGCGCGCCAAAAGTGACGTGGTATCGCAGTCCCCACCCCTGCGCGTTGGCCCCGCGCGTCGTCTTAGCGCGTGTCGTGCACCTCCGAATTTTTGAAACTCTGCAAGCCTAGTGCGCGCGCCACGCGCCACACCGTTGACATTTGCAGTTGACTTTTGCCGTTGACGCCGTGGACTGGGCTCAAAGAACAGCACTTTGCCATGCGCCGCCGTGCGTCAACCATAAACACAGCCGCAAAACTGTAAACACATGAAGCCGCACGGCTCGGTGCGCGCGCAGCGCGCGCGCGCTCCAGCCTACGGACCAAAACGCGAGTATAACTTGGGCTTTAGTGTCCAGCCTCCCATACAACTCATCATACATTGTCTGCTTTGCATTTGTCACCTCCCTCTTTGCTCTACATTGCATCTCCTTATATTCCTGTCTCCTCTCTTCAGTCCTCTCACTGTCATATTTCTTCTTGGCTAATATCTTTCTTTGAATGGCGTCCTGCACTTCACTATTCCACCACCAGGTTTCCTTATCATCCATTCTCTGTCCAGATGACACACCAAGTACCTTCCTACCTGTCTCTCTAATTACTGTTGCTGTAGTAGTCCAGTCACTTGGAAGCTCTTTCTTACCACCCAGAGCCTTTAACAGCTCGTCTCTGAATTTCTCACAACATTCTTCCTTCTTCAGCTTCCACCATTTGGTCTTCTTCTCTGATTTTACTCTTTTTCTCTTCTTCACAACAACAGTCATTCTACACACAACCATCCGATGCTGTCTGGCCACGCTCTCCCCTGCCACAACCTTACAGTCTCCAATCTCCCTCAGGTTTCCTCTTCTACACAGAATGTAGTCGACCTGTGTACTCCTTCCTCCACTCTTATAGGTCACTCTATGTTCCTCCCTCTTTTGGAAATAGGTATTGACTACAGCCATTTCCATTCTCTTGGCAAAATCCACCACCATTTGTCCTTCCTGGTTTCTTTCCTTGACACCAAACCTACCCATCACTTCCTCATCCCCTCTGTTTCCTTCACCAACATGTCCATTCAGGTCTGCTCCGATCACCACTTTTTCCTCCCTGGGAATACTCTCTATCACTTCATCCAGATCTTTCCAAAATATATCTTTCTCCTCCACATCACATCTCACTGGTTATGTGAAGCATAACCAGTGAGAACATTTAGCATCAGACCTTCTTCTACCTTCAGACACATAGCCCTATCTGACACTCTTTTCACCTCTACTACATTCTTTGCCAACTCCTCCTTCAGGACCACCCCTACTCCATTTCTCTTTCTATCTACACCATGGTAAAACCTGAGACATAAACAGTCACACACAGACAGCCCGGCTCCAGGCGGGTCTGTGGGTCCCCACATCCACTATTGAACATTCTTATGGAAAAATCTTATAATGACAAGCATGCTCACACAGGTGTTTAGATTCAAGTATTTATCAGATACATACTCAGTTGGGCTGTGGTGGCCACTAAATACATCTTGTATTACAGGGCTGCCAACTCTCACGCAATGACCGTGAGACACACGCATTCGAGGGTTTTCACACGCTCTCACGCCGCATTCACATTCCTCACGCTGAAAACTGACCAACGTCAAAATCTCAACTCCGTTCCACTTCCGTATTGGGAAAATACATGAGTCCGCTCCACGTTTTCACCACAACCCTTGTGAAGCACATCCACGTTGTTATCCAGTCCGTATTTTTGCTCCAACCTTCCATCTACCTGCAACAGTTTGCAGGAAGTTTCCACAGAGAGCAGCAGAAAGTTACTGACGAAGCTGATGTAGCTCGGTGTTTGCGGTCTGACTCTTCCCAGGAGGAAAGGTGAGTGGATTAAATTACATTAATATCAAACATGTTAGAAAGAAAGGAAAAATTAGATGCACGGAGCAGAGAAACTAGGGAAATAAAGTGTGATAGCCAAACGTGCTAAATGAACCATATTACTGTATATGGTTTATTTAGCACGTTTGGCTAGCCGGATGTCTGCCTAGCAACACAAAGAGCAGGTAAGATTGAATTGAAAATTAAGAATAAACACAAGTAGATAATGGTATCTTGTTAACTGAGTACATTTATTAAACCAGCATGATGATTAACCATTTAAATCCTTTAAAGGATTCTAAAATGTCCAGTAAAATAAGACCATCGGTGGGACAAAAGCAAAGCATTTTGTTTTATTTAACAAACGAACAAAATCAGAAAAGACAGAGAGAAACACAACCAACAGAACAACAACAAGCAGAAGAGCAACAGAAGAATACATGGAAGACCAGGAGACAGGACAGGCAGAAGAACAGCAACAAACAGTGTCCCCCAAGAGCAGCAACTCTCAGCAAATTATTCATGATTATTTTTGATAACTAATATTACAAGTGAGTATGGGGGAACCCAATATGGTGCTCACCTCCTGATGATAAACCTGCTAAGTTTTATTAATTTTATTAAGAATGACTTTCCCAGTAGCCCAACACCACATTCATTCAACCTTTATTTATACAGGCTAGCCTTGTTGAGCCACGGGGACTCATTTACAAGAGGGACCTGTCTCACTCACACCCAGGGTCAATTTAGAGTTACCAATCAGCCTAACATGACTTCTTGTCCAATATGTCTCTCTGATCATTAGCATAACAGTATTTATGTTAGCTCTATTTGTTTGGCAGGAAGAAAGCTGAACATTGGCTTCACCACCAGGGCTAAGCTGAACAAGTTGCTAGATGATGGAGACATCACACCACAACAAATAACTTCCATGAGGCTGCTTTAACATTTCTGCTCAGAGCTCTAGACTATGCCATAAAGAAGCTGCCCCTACAGGAACCACTACTGAGACATGTAACGTATGTTGATGTTCGACAGAGGTCTGAATGCAGCATAGATGACGTCCTTTACTTTGTTGAGAGGTTAGGGTTTTTCAATAATTACTACTTATCTTGAATTTTACAAGGCATTTTGTCTTTATGTAAATGAGATTTCCCTATGTGGCTTTTCTTTTAAAATGCTTTTATTTATTTTCTGCTGTTGGTTGATGACTATCAGAAAATAAAAAACGTGTAACTCTTTGCTCATACATAGGTTTCCCCACCTGCTCCCCTACCATGGACCAGAGGAGCATGAGCTACTGGCAGAGGAGTTTCTGGAGTACCAGACAATGACGTTGCCACCACTGCAGCACCCAGAAGAATTTGAAATGGAGAGTTTCTGGGCTGAAATGGCTATATGGAAAGATAAGGTAAAGCTTATTTTTTAACACCAAGAACACAGTAGAAATAGCCTCTCAAACATTACTGATACCTGTACATTTGAAGCACTATGGAAGATACAGTGATACAGGGATCAATTGGCTAAAGGACAGAAAAGGACAGAAAAGAAAACGTCACTTGGGAGCATATTTCCATTGTATTCTTGGTTCATTTGTCACAGTTGACAGGAGTACTCAGATTTCCAAGGCTTGCTAAACCTCAAAGCTGGTCCTCGTCCTCACATTCGAATGCTGATGCAGAGAGGGTTTTTTCGGTGGTGGGCCTCAACAAAACAAAGACTAGGAATAGCTTGGCACTAGATGGTACCCTCTCCTCCATCATGGCTAGAAAGAGGGCTGATTTGGAGCCATGCTTGA